>JBBMFX010041423.1:0-11567 GCA_037832545.1 Rhabdalestes septentrionalis
TTTTTTGTTGGTGGAAATCCATTGCTGAAATTAATGGAGAGCGCAGCTGATGGTTGCTTAGCAACGACAGACACTTCTGGAGTGCAAGCGCCCTAGCACTTTAAGAAAGAAGGAGAAAGCGACGTGCCTCGCATTTCCCACGCGTTTTTAGGCATGATATGTGAACAGCCCCTAATAAAATTTGACTTGTCACGTTTTCAAATGTATGTAGATTCATTAACCCTTTGGCCAGCTACTTGGAGAGGGGTAGCGAGCTACTGGTAGCTCAGGAGCGAGGTGTTGGAGACCCCTGATCTAAACCATATTAATGCCTGTCCTTGAACACCAATGTGATTTTGTAAGCGATTTATGAGAATATGATGATCTATAGTGTCGAATGCAGCACTAAGATCAAGTCAGACTAGTATTGAGATGTAGCCTTGGTCCGAGGCTAGAAGCAAACCATTTGTAATCTTAACGAGTGCAGTTTCTGTACTATGATGGGGCCTGAAACCTGACTGAAATCCTTCAAGGATGTTGTTTTCCTGCAAGAATGTTCATATTTGAGCTGACACTATCTTTTTTACGATTTTTTATTAAAACGGAAGGTTTGAAATTGGTCTGTAATTTGATATTTCATTTGGGTCTAAGTTAGATTTTTTTGAGAAGTGGCTTAATAGCTGCCAGCTTGAAAGATTTAGGGACATGACCTAGATATAATGAGGAATTTAAAATGTTTAGAAGTGGCTCTCCCACCGTATGCATCACTTCTTTTAAGAATCTGGTTGGGGGGGTGGATCTAACGAACACTTCGTTGGAAGTGATAAGTTTGTACAGCTCTGCCTGTCCTATACCTGTAAAGCACTGAAAATCTAAATGTGTAGTTTTAGACTGAACTGTGTCATGGGATGCTATTTGAGGTTGAACCTGATACTATCGATTCCTGATACTATCGATAAACCCTAAATATGTAGTCAAACGTTCACTTTACCCACTTAAACCACAAGAGTGGCACAGACTTGGCCATTTTGGGACACAGTATGATTTACTTTGGGTTTTAAAAATGAACAAAACTTTACAGTAACCATTTAAGACAACACTAGGACTGGAAAGGACTGAAATTTGGCTCTAGCTTCTTAATATTTATGATAGTAGTGGCCACAGAAAGCAGCTCTCTCCTTATCTTGTGGAGGTCTGTGAATACATCTAAAAAGGCTGGCCACAGCATTTGATCATTGATTTTGGTTCATTTTTACAGTTCAAAGTGAGTCAAACTGGGTCCTAAACCACTTCAACAAGCATTTACCGCCTTAATGATGAGCTTGACCTGGGGTGACAATGTAATTTGAAATGGAATGAGTAAAATTTAGAAAGAAAACATCATGAATGATCGACTACAATTGGAACATTGTACAAATTAAGGTTTCTGAGCTTCTCTCTTAATGGTTTAGAGGTATTTGAAGCTCGGATATAGCAAAAACATGGAACATTTAGGAAGCCCTGACAGCTTTAATAACTGTAAAATGTACACAACGTAGCCTACACAGGCTATATATAAAATCAGCATATACATTATGAAAATCGTTACTGTGGCTTTATCTTGTAATAGTAATCCACCTTTGAGAAGCATATAAAGAAATGAGGATGAACAAAATAATAATCATCAGTTACATTTAAATAAAGGTTCAAAATGGGACCATAAATGGAGCAATGCAATGTAAATGAAGAGCCACTTTTGGTTCTTTAAAGAACCTTACATTGTGAATAAGTTTATGTAAATAATCTATTAAAGTTATTTCCTTTATTCCCTTATATATTATCATTTCTCCATGCAAATAACCTTAACAAACCTTTCTTTTTTAGAGTGTATGTTAAGGACGTGAGCCAGATTAGGCACCAAACAGAGACAGGAGTACAGAGGTGCACAGTCTCTAGACCTGAATTTCCAGGAAGGCAAGCATTTTCAGACTGTCTTGTCAAATACCAAGCTACTAGCCCAGAATCCTTGAATGCCAGGTGGCAAGCAAACATGAGACCAGACACAATGCACTCACACACTCTGGTTGGACATCACAAGGACATAACAGGGACTCACTTCTTTCCGAAGAAGAACTCAAGACCAAGGCTCACTATCATCAGTAATGGGGCTTTGAAGAAACAGTTGAGAGATCCGTTGAGAAGATGTAAACCTGGTGTTATATCAAAAATGTGATATTTCGTTTCTTATTATTGCATCAAAGTATAGGGTGGGATCCAGAAAAGCACTAGATGGAAAAACAACCTGGGGATATTAGAGTCATTAATGTGACAATGTAATTTTTGCTAATGCTACTTAAACAGGCTTTAATATGGGCTAGAACAGAGATCACTAACCTTTTTGAGACTGAGAGCTACTTCACGGGTAATGAGCCATACGAAGAGTTACCAGTTTGAGTTTGATACACTAGAACAGAGTTTATCTAAACGTAATGTATAATAAGCATATTTCAAATGTAGTTTAAAACTATGTTAATTTTCAGTATAAATGCAAATGTGATTAAGTAGTAGGATAATTTTAAAATTTAGACGTTGCTCCCTGGTGAGCTATTTTTAGACCAAGTCCGCAGGCTACTCATGCGGTCCTTGGGGGAATACGACGAGACTTTGTGTCGGAACAGAATGGAGCATAAAAACAGAGAATTAAGTTAAAACACAGTGTGAAAGCCCCAGACTCTCGTCTCCTGTTCTGATCCACCACAGAGCGAGGAGGTGGAGGGCGGGAGTTCAATTCTGGAGCTCATCCTGACTGAACACGGGTACAGAAAGTGGTCAGACGGGGTTAGAAACCATTTCAGATCTCTAACAGACATGTAAATGAGATGTGTGGTGGTGAAAAACCACTTTACATTGTATCAAGGTATGGACTCTGCGCACTCACGCATCTTATTCACAGAAATGCAGGGGGTTCTCTGGGTACTATGAAGGATTCTCTAGGTTTGATGGCGTTTGTCTCTGATGGATTCACTGGGTGTGATGCATGCGCGCCTTTTCCGAGAAACTGAGAAGCGCTTGAGACTGCACCTATCTGGGCGGTGTGAAATAGGTTTTTCTGTGACGATGTGCAACACTGGCAATCAGATAATGCATACTGGCATGGCACGATTTTTTTCTAAAATAACTGTGTCATTACCCCTGAGAAGCATTTTGCGCAGGGGTAAATACAGATGCCCCTTCACGCGGCTCTTCTGAGAGTAAGCTGGACATTATAAATCAGCGCGCGTTGTTGGTTTAGCTTTTTTTTTTATTTCGTTGGCTTCACAAACACAAGTGCATCAGAAAAGCGGCCCAGAAAATGTGTGTATAATTGTAGCTTAAATAAATGTGGAACGAGCTATTTTTACACTCGCGTGTTCTAGAAAACCAAACAAAATAAATAACCTGAGATAAAATAAAATAAAATGAAATTGAGACAGAGCAGATTTTGTTTTCGGGGCTTGCCGCAGTCTGGCCATCATAAATTAAAGACCCCCTCCACCCAAACCCCCCAGGACCATGCGGCCGCTCGGAAGAGGCTCGCGGATATAAATTCAGTAACTCAGGGGACCAGGGGGAATAAACTCAGCCACATCAACTACAGAGTCGTAAAAACTGACAGACACCAAAAAGGTGTGTGTGTGAGTGTGTTAGGGAGGGGGTCGAGGTTCGTGTTTTAGTTTCCAATCTTGCGCCTACAACAGAGAGCTCAGTGTCTGAGTGGAGCGCGTGCTGTGGGCCGGTTGGTTTTGAGGGGGTCTCCCGGTCCTCCCGGTGCGGACTGTTCTCGGGTCCGTGGAGCGCGCTTACGTTACCGGACTGGACCGGACCGGACCGTGGCGAGACCGCGCGTGCTAAGAGCTCACCTGCGTCATCATGCGATCGGCGCCCGTCCGCTCCTCATCTTTGAAGACGATGTCCGGGTTGAAGTTCTCCGTCAGCTCCTGAAAGCGCTCCGAGCTGCGCGTGATCTTGCCCTCGCTCCTGCCGCTGGCCCCCAGCATGTTCTCGGCCAGGTTGGGGCTGAACTGCTTGTAGGCCAGCGGCGCGAGCTTCCGGGGGGCCCGGCGCGTGCCGTACCCCCTGCCCGGGCCGCAGCACGCGCACGCCCCTACCAGCAGCAGCACCTGCGCGAGGAGCCGCATCGTACGAGCGCTCGAGACCACTCCAAAGCCCAAGAGCGTCACAGCGAGCCGCTCATCCCGCGTCTTTTTCCAGACAGCTCTCTTTCTCTCTCACTCTCTAACACTTTCCCTACTCTCTCTCTCTAACTCTCCGTCTGTCTCTTAACTCTCACCCGCTTTCCAAGTTTCTCCCTGGCAACGCGCGCGGCTAGAAGGTGAAATGGTGTGTGTTTGAGAGAGAGAGTGAGAGAGAAAGAGACAGAGATAAAGGGAGAGAGAGAGAGAAAGAAAGAGGGAAAGGGACAGATAGAGAGTTCAGATGGCAGTGGAGCAGACCGCACCCTGCAAGTCCTAACACACACCCCCAGCACCACAAATCAAACACACATGCTCTGCTGCCATCAAAGACAGTGCTTTATTGCTGGATTAAATCAGTGCTTAATACCTACAACATACACATACACACATAATACATAACATACAGCAATGTATTGCCAGCAAGCCGCCTGTTCCCCGGTGTCGCTTTCACTAATGCTCTAGGTGGTCCACTGGTTGTATTCAGAGGTTTTCCTGCATTATACTGTCTCGGCACTAAACTAACCCCCTCCAGACAGACTAGATACCCAGCGCATAGATTCTGCTCTGCAAGCCTCTTACCCAAAAAGGGGCCACAGCACTGTGCCGGTGGTCTCATACTGGCCCTGTGCTTCACCAAAGTCAAATGCATAAAGCTATCCAGTTCAGTTCATTTTGAATAAAAACTAATAATGTGAATTTTCTATAAAACTTTTTATTCATTTAACAATTCTATACTGTTCAGAAGGGATGTAACGTCACCGGAAGAGTCCCACTGCTTTCTTCTTCTTGGGCCGTGCGGCTGGCCGGTCTGCAGGTGTGGCGGCAGGTGTGAGTGGAACAGTCTATATGAGACATGAAAACATGGCTACGGTTACCAATCGTAACAATTGGTGCTGAAATAAATAGCACTGCATTCGTGATAAAAACACTAGAGTGTTTGTACTCAGTTCATTTTTAGAAGACAGCTCAGTGATCCTAAACAAATATCACTGAGATGCTGAGGAAGAAGTGAAGAGAAGCATCAGACCTGTTCGCTGTCAGCCTCTTGGGTTTCTCTTGAAGACTGCTGGGCATTTTGACTAGACCCTGGAGATACAGCACAAGACGTGCAACAGGAAGGGTAAAACAACCTGGACGGACCGTTAGTGGAAAAGCAGATGTAAGCGTGTGGTGAAGGGAGTAACCTGAGGGCACGCTGCTCTGGTCCTGCCCGGAGGCGATGTGTTCAGGGACAAAGCTGAAGCTGTCTGCTGAGGCCGGGCTGGACTCACCAGAGCGTTTACGTTTCTGGTCGTTACTCAACGTGCTCACTGCCACATACAGCTCCTGCAACCCAGAGTCAAATTCTAGAGGGTTCTGCAGCATACCCATCTGAGGAAGAGTCTGAAAAAGAACACAATAGAGTCACTTTCAAATGTTCTGTAGCTTATGAATACAACAGAGAATTCAGAACGTAAGTTAAGTGTGAAGTGTAAAACATCCATTTGTCATATGCAAGTACACCACTGGGAGTCAAAAAAATATGACTAAAAGCCCAAGGAGCTCTAGACCAGTGTATAGGTGTGTAGATCACTGATGTATGTCTGTGTAATAATGCATGTTAAAGACATTTGCACTCATATACATGTGTACAGTAACAAACAGACATTCATAAAAATACACACACACATAAATGCACACTATGTCCACTCAAAAACACTCTCTTTCACAACAGAGAGGGCAGGCTCTCTAAATTAGCTCTCCAAATATTGACCCGGAGTAATTGGTGGTTGCTCTGCTATCCGAGTAAGGGGTTCCTAAAATACATGTAGGCTTTGAGGTTTAGGTTTATTTATTTTTTATTTGTTTGTTTAAATGATGTAAAAATAAACATATGCGCGGCTGCTCAGAGTTCCTCTCAGAGCACAGAGCGAGCAATGTGAAGGAAGAATGCCACAGTGAGCCAGGATACTTTTCCTTTCTCTCCTTACACATTTGTCTTCTGCGCGTCATTCCATTTTTCTCGCTACCATCCTGCATGTGCATCAGCTCAGACCCTGGAACACATTTAGCATGCACCAAGCATCTGCTCTATCCACATTCCCGTCTTTATCTTACAATTCGCAACCCCACCCCCCAATCAAATTCTGTTTTGATTATTTTCTAAAAGAAGGAATGTACATCTCCTCTACAGAGAACACTTGATATACATCACTGTAAATAAATAGTGGAATGACAGTAACATACATTAACATATGCTAATGTATGAAGATTTCATTCCATATAATTTTGGACATTTTCATCATGATTAAATGTACAAAATATAAAGTGCTGTTTTTTTTAAGGGTGAAAACAAATTTAGTAAAAAGTTTTTCTATGTCCTGGCAATTCATCATGTTGCTGTCATTTTCATTATGGACAATACCTTGCCTATCAAATTATTCCACAAAATGGGGGTGGGGGGAGGGAGTGAATGCTTATAGCACACAGGAAAAAGAAGAATGCATGTATGTGCCTAAAATTTTTATAGCAGGTAAACAACCACAGTCATTTTGAAGTGGTGCCTGCTGTTTGCCTGTGACTGACTTGACTTCACACTCTACCTTAACCAGAGCCATTACTCCCTCACAGAAGATTCCAGACTGGGGCAAACTGTGAGGAGCTGAGACCTACAGTGCAGATCTTGGACTGCCAGAGCAACACTTAGAATCAAATACATTAACTTTAGGAGGAAATTTGAGTGAGCATCCTGCACTGACAGTGCACTACTCAGTACCAACATTTCCCCAGGTATGATTTCAGTAGATATATCACCTGCAAAGCCTTTATCTTTATTCAGTGAAAGCAATTAAATTGTGCAGTAAATACATTCTCTCATGAAAGGAAATTGAAGATTTACTAACTAAAACTTACCCATGTGTGATGGCAAAAGCACATCTCTCTCTTATAGATGTGCACACATACTTGTCTAGAGCAACACAGGCTTCTCTAAAGAAAACTAACCAGACAGACTCTTCTTGAGTCACAGTGAGGTCACTCTATGCTGGACCAATTGCCCACATATGGGGTTTGGTAGGAAATGAACCTGTATTTGTTCATCTTCACACCCTAAGCACACACAGAATAGCTCCTGAAAAACACGCAACCATGACCAAAGATGAAAGCATCTTTCCAGCACTCATATCCAGTATGTTCAACACATGAATACACTTGCCACTTGCTCATAAATGACCCCTGTTTTCCCACATACTTGCAATATTTAACTGGCACTTCTATGAGACATTCAAAACTTTTATTTCAGTTCTGAATTAGATTAGAAACAGTTTGTCATGGGTATGTAGAAATCTGCATTGTATTGAGACATGCAATAGCCTAGTGACATTCAAACAGACACATCAAAGAGAACAGCAACACTAAGAAGTAGCAGATACACACATCTTAGTCACAACAAAACATCAGAGAGCATATCAGGAGAGCACAAAATCACAACACACACACACCCTTCTGCATAATTCTTAATTGTTGTGACTGCTGGATAGGTGGTCAAAATGAATAAGGCCAATGCAGGAATACACAATACTGGTTGCTAATTCAACACAGCAACAAAACATAAACCTCTTTTTCCTGCTTCCTCATCCACACTTCTGTGAAAAACATGCTGCCAAATGCTGTTAAAAAACTCCACCATGAATCACATTCAAGAATGACATCAATGTAATTAAATAAACCTTTCATGATTAGTAGGACAGAAAGCATAATACAAAAAAATATAAACGTCAATTTGTTAGGGTGAATAATCTAGTCAGAAACTAAATTATCCTGTTAACTATTTTACACAGAAAGATCTAGTACTGTCTGTTTTCTTACCATCAAGCATTCTTTCATTTTTTCTTTAGCAAAACTATTGTTGTTCTGCTTAATACTTAAAGTCCAACCTGCATTTTTGTGAGAGAAATGCCTCTCACCTCGGTTATGAAGGTCTCTTGATAGGTCTCCTCCTCAAATGGCTCAGTCTGAAGCCTGCCTGCAGAACCACAGATAGACCACTGAGAAAATCACTTGGGTACAATGAATGTGTGCCATGTGAAAGACAGCATGTCTAAAATGTGTGCGTGGCTGCCGAGCAGGGCCCATACATTCTGGTCCTGGAGAGCTGGAACCCAGTAATACGGTGTGCAGCCTCACCTCTGCTAAGCATGGCTCCATTCTCTTTGTAGTCCTGTATCTCAGCATCTTTCCTAACCAGCAGAGCTGCCAGCTCCCCAACCTGCCGCTGCAGTGCATGTGTCATGGCTAACAGGGGGCGCACCAGCTGTGTGGACACCTGACACAAGACAGAATTTACATTACATTGTGTATTAGAAGAACATGTTTTCAAAAATTTTCAGAGTCATCTCTCATATATTGCTAGAAAACTTTACACTGACATGGCTTATGGAACACAAATGATACACAAACTGATCATACCACAGTTGCTGGGGCAGGAGTGCAGCGGAACTCCCAGTGGAAGGGTAGTCCTGCCAGTTCACTCCGGAGTCGGATGGTCAGCTGTCCACTGTGATGTTGCAAGTTCAGTTGGGCTGAGCTGTTCTGCCCGGAGAAACAGGGGGAGGCCACGGAGTGGAGGTGGCTGAAGAATGCCTGCACTGGAGCCCTCAGCCGCTGGTTCAGACCCTGAGACACACACGGAGAGGGTGCAAAATATGTTACCTGCAACACACTGGTGTTTCTGACAGCTGTACTGGACAAAGTTCTGAATCAGTTGGACAGGGCTCTGAATTATCTAGACAGGGTTCTGAATGAGCGGAAAAGAGTCCTGAATGATCTGGACATGGTTATGAACGCTCTCACCTGTGCTCGGGTCTGGATGTCGATTCTTATTAGCTGCTCCTCCCACACGCTGCTCAGGTCGCTTAGCAGTACGCGGTACTCTGTGTCACCGAACCAGGCTTTCGCCAGCAGTCTAGAACCTCCTAGAACCACTGGAACCCACGGAACACACTCCATCCCCAGACCACAGCAAACAAACAGTTGGACTCCCCCAGGAACACAACAACTGCCTTTCACACAGTTTGCAGCATGTGCTTGTTAGTTATTTATTTATTCAGTTAGTTTGCTAGTTAGAACTGCAAGCTGTTGTTTATTACTTATTTACTTGTTTATTTCGTTAGATAATAAGTTGGCTTACTTATTTGTTAGTTAAAACTGCAGTCTGTTTTTTGAGAATTCCCGTGGAATCCCGTGATATTCAATGTACGGCTCTGAATATTAAGGAAGCGCGAAAGCCAAAAGAGGCATTAAAATAACAATACAAAATCGTTTATAGATCATTAATTTCAAACATTAAACATCTCTAACCCACTGACTGCTGTCCGATCGTTCCGATCCACACAATGCTCCCCAGAACTGCAACCGTGACTCAAGCGTTCCGCGTCGAGCAGCAGGTTTTTAACGAAACAACTGAAACAAAAAATAATAATTTCTTATTTTTTAAATGCATTTTAAAAATTCATTTCACTGATATAATATCACGTTCATACCTTAGCTGACATATCTTGGGTAGTCTGTGATGGGATGACTATATGTATTTTGCAGGTGAAGAAGAAGAGCAGATCAGTGCAGAGGGAAGCGGCTTCGCTCCTCTCAGAAAGAAAGACCAAATGCCAAAGGTATCAAGAGCAGGACTACAATCTGAAAGGAGCAGAGACAACTGACCAGAAGAACTGAGACTTTTTCTTAAATGTACCACACTTGGCCTGTTGTTCAGGTGTTTTATTTGTTGCATGCAGTCCTACTTAAAACAACATACTGTGAAATATTTTCCAGCCATACCCCCAAGGTGTGCTATACAGAACGGACAAGACAATATCAATCTAACCAAACAGAAGTCATCCATTTCCTCTAATTGCTTAATCCTTACTAGTGTTGTGTGTATCCAGAGCCTGTGAGTTAACAGTGCTACCTACTGCACCACCGTGAGGCCACCAAATACAAATATAATTTTAAAAGTACAACATCTGTATACATTAAAAAACAAACGAACATGCAGAATAACCCTTTTGTGCGGAAGGAAAAGAGAATGGAAGGGAGAGTATGTGTGTGTGTGTGTGTGTGGTGCTGTCCATTGTGTCCTGTGGCTGAGAATTCAGTTTGACTGTAGATACAGGAGACCCAATGATACGTCCAGCTGCAAGCACTAACCCCTGTAGAGCTTTGTGCTGCTGTAGAGTGCAGTTCCATTACAATCTCAGTTCCCTTAACTATAAATCATGTGACAGAAGACCTATATCAAAATTCCCTAATTTCTGCAGCTGCATATTTTACCCACCAAGAGAAGCTGTCCTTGCTGTGGTCAGGAGTGCAAAAAAGCACAGTTCTAAAGTACTGTCCACATTATTCTGCTAGTTGTACTTTTGAGGCACCGTCCCCACACCCTGCTCCCTGGGCGCTGTGTTTCTGGCTGCCCGCTGCTTCTCTTGGTGAATGGTTGTAGAGGAAGTATTTCGTGCTGTTCCCACTGTGTCTTGTTTACAATATCCTGACCATTGCATGAACCTGGTATTCAAATACCACCTGCACAACATTTGACTTTAATTTAATTGCACATGATTACTTTGCATTGTCTTTTGTTCTGTCTTAGTTTATTGTACATAGATGTAGCTAGCATTTGTACCTTTTTATGTTTTTTTTATCTTACAGTTTTTCTGAATTGCTAAAGCACTAAATCCCATTGCAAAAACTCAACTCTCAACTACCAATATTCTTTCATCAAATCAATCCCACAGTTGTCAAAATCTTTAACACTATTCACGTGCATAGGCCACAATTTGCACAATCTGAATCTCCCATTTACCAAAACTCTAAACACATTCTCTAACACAAAACACATTTAGCAGTGTGGTGCACTTGTAATCAGAATGGTGCACACAGGCTACAGAAGTTCTACACAACTAACACTCTGTTTTCATTATTTATACACTGCCACTCAAAATTGAAAACAACCCAATTATTAAGGAGTATATTATCCTAGACAAATACAAATGGCTTGAAATGGTTGATCCAACAATGGAACAATACAATGGAAGAGGAATTGTATAAGAAGTCCATGTCAGAGGTGGTGGGGCAAGGACTAAGACCAAAAATAAGGTCTGTCATTTCAAATTCCAGCAACTGTCATAGACAATGTTCTGGTGCATGGCATGACTATGAGGGAGGCAAGGCAACATGTGCAACCAAACTTAAGCAGGTTCTCTATAATCTGGACCTTCAGAGGAGAAAACGTATACTCTCAGTAAGGGATCAATGTAAAATAACTTTTCCATGGTACTGTGTTTGAAAACATGTACTAAATAAAATATATATGTGTATATATATATATATATATATATATATGTG
>JBBMFX010041443.1:0-11566 GCA_037832545.1 Rhabdalestes septentrionalis
TTTTCTGTGGTTAAACCAGATGTGGATGAATGTACTGAGATTCCTGGAGTGTGTGGTCCTAATGCAAACTGCATCAATGCTGTTGGAAACTACAGCTGCACATGCCTGAGTGGATATAATGAAACAAATTTAAACATTCCTGTCAATATCAGCAACCCATGTACAGGTACACATTTTAAAACAGACTATAGTTCCTTCAGGATCAACCCACGGCTCTCTGATTGCCGGGCGAGTGCCCTAACCACGCCAGCGTGTGACGGGGGAGGGGGCGGGGTATCCGAATTGAACATTTTTTAAAAGTATTTTTCTGAATACACTATTCATAAAAAAAAACACATTATTTGTGCCTTTCCGAATACCGCATTCGGATTCGGCCCCACCCCTACTATATATAATATGCTTTTGAATTAGTCCTGTCTAATAGACTATGTTCAGAGCTGAATATGTTTAATCTTGGATGTGGTTTTAAGAATACTGCATTATAAATATTTGGTCTGTTTTCTGCCTTTGATCAAGATGTAGATGAATGTACTGAGATTCCTGGAGTGTGTGGTCCGAATGCAAAATGCACAAATGCTATTGGAAGCTACAGCTGCGCATGCCTGAGTGGATATAATCTGACAAATTCAAACAATCCTGTTAATATCAGCAACCCATGTACAGGTACACATTACAAACTAGGCAAATGTTACTTTTTGTTTTAATACTCATTTCAATGTGCTTGAAAATTCAGATAACTTGTTAGTTATTTTTGATGAAGACCACATACATTATGGTTTGGCATAAATGCTTATTATTGAATAGTGTTCGGAATAAATTTGTTTAATTTTGACTGTCAATTTAAAACATGTTACACTTCTGGCGGCCATCTTGGAATTTGGACTCATTCCATAGCTAAGAGTCGGCAGTTACATGTTCCAGTGAAATAAAATGTTTAAAAATGATTTTAAGACAGCAATTCAGGATTAAATACTGGATTATATATATGCTTTTGTCAAAATCTTTTGAAATCAGCAGTGTCTTATCACCCTGGTATTGTGAATGGGGCTGAAAGCACTGAAACCCCATGGCCATGGGCATCCTAGGGTCTGTTGGGGCCCCAAGCAAAAGTTGAACCTCTGGCCCCAGGCCTTTTCAACTCATGTGCGGAATCAGAGCTCAGAATAATGAAAAATGAATGTGTAATACGTCTTTTTTGCAACTAGTACCGTTCGAGACATCCAGATCTCCTTATTTTTAAAAGAATTGTAAACGAATTGGTTTTTTTATTTGTGATGACTTAAAGAAACACAATATAAAATAAAACTGGTCTATTTGTCGATTTTCTGTCTTTTGTCAAGATATTGATGAATGCATTGAGATTCCTGGAGTGTGTGGTCCAAATGCAAACTGCAATAATGCTGTTGGAAATTACAGCTGCACATGCCTGAGTGGATATAATGTGACAAATCCAAACATTCCTATAAATATCAGCAACCCATGTAGAGGTAATTTTAACTCTCAGTACTTTTCTCTGGGTTTTTTTTCCATTTTTGTTTTCAGTGTAACACAGGGTTCATAATGTGTTACACAGGGTTCATAATGTGTAATACTTATATTATTTGTGTTACATTATTTGTGTCACTTGAGTCGACTGGAATGTGGGAGAAGAAGGTGAGCTACCAGTGTAGAGTGGCGGATGAGCCCAGTCGCGTAAAGAAACGAGAGCAGGTGAACCACACGCTTTATTCAGAGAATGCTCCAAGAGGAGATGGGATTCCCACCAAGGAATCCTTGTTCTCGCATGCACACAAAGAGGGTAGATAGGAGTTGAAGGGGTTGGAAAGTACTCACGGTACCGTAAGCAAAGATGAGAGATTGATGTCTCTGGCATTGGTTGAATCCTAATGCCTGGGTGCTAGATACCACCTGATTTCCTGTTTATATAGCCTCTGCGTTGGTTTCTTCCGATCTCCCTTGACTTCACAGGAACTGGTGCGTGTGACAGCACCCCCCACTCCAGGGTCGGCACCTGCCGAACCTGAACAGGAGGACACCCGAAGACGATAGTCCTGGATGAGAGATGGGTCCAGGATGTGGCGGCCGGGGACCCGGGACCCTGGGCCGCAACGGCGTCGCGAGTCCAGGACCCGTCGAACCGTATACGCGGGATCACCATCAAAGATCCAGGGCGGAGAAGGAGCCGGGGCCTGGGGAGACACGTTTAAAATGAGACACATGGAACACAGGATGGATGTGGAGGTGACCAGGCTTCTGGAGTTTGAAGGTGACAGGTTTGATACACTGGATGATCTTGCAGGGCCCCATGAATTTGGGGGATAGTTTTCTTGGAGGGAACATGCAGTGTGATTTTCCGGGTGGAGAGATAAACCCTGTCACTGACACGGAACATGCGTCCCTGGGGGTGCCGACAGCGATGCTGTTGAATGTAGCGGCGATAGACCCGCAGAATGGACTAGCGGGCCACAGTCCACATCTGTTTGAACATCGGAGGCTGGTACCCGTAGCACACCTCATACAGGTCTCATACCTGTGGCTGATGAGGTGAGGAGGTTGTTAGACAATTTGGCCCAGATTAGGTAGTGCGCCCAGGAGTGCTGATGCTGTGCCACAAAGCATTGGAGGAAGCACCCCAGCTATTTGTTGGTCCGCTCCGTCTGGCCATTAGTTTGGGGGTGATATCCAGAGGAGAGTCTGGTGGAGATATTGACCAGACGGCAGAAGGCTTTCCAGAACCAGGCTGTGAACTGGGGCCCTCTGTCCGAGACAATGTCCTTGGGGAACCCATGTAATCGGACAACGTGCTTGAGGAGGAGTTCTGCTGTGGTCTTGGCTGACAGAAGTCCGGTGAGTCCCACCAGGTGCACGGCCTTGGAGAAATGGTCGGCTATGGTGAGGATAGTTTTCTTCCCCTGAGAGTCAGGAAGGCACATCATAAAGTCCAGTGCGATGTGACTCCAGGGCCGGTTGGGGACTGGTAATGGCTGGAGTTCCCCTGGGGCTGCGGTGTTGAGAGGTTTGGAGTGCCCACAAATATCGCAGGCCCGGACAAAGGACTTGGTGTCCTGATTAATGGTCCTCCACCAGAAGGCCCGCTTCAGCAGCGCGAGCGTACGTTGCAGTCCGGGATGACCTGCCAACATGGAGGAGTGCGCCCATTGGAGGATTTTGGACCGAAGATTGGAGGGCACGAATAGTCGGGCAGTAGGAGTCTCCGGAGGTGGTGGTTCCAAGGCGTGCCCCTGGCGAACACTATCTTCCAAGCCCCACTGAAGAGGTGCCACTTTACATCCTGGCAGCAAGATGGGTGCGGCCTCCATCCGGGGAGGCTCGAGCTGGTGTTGGCGGGAGAGGGCATCGGCCTTGGAGTTCTTGGTTCCCAGACAATAGGCGAGGTGCAAATGAAACTGGGTTTGAATTTTCTAGAAAAGAAACTGCATGTGTGCAGTTTCTTGTCTGGACCTTGCTAAGCGAAACACCACCTACCCAGCATGTCACGGAGGATGTCATTAATTAAACTTTAAAAATCCACCGGACAATTACACAGACCAAACGGAATGACCAGGGTTTTGGAGTGGGCAGTGGGGGTTATAAATGCCCTCTTCCACTCATCACCCTCTGTGATGCAGACCAGATTGCAGGCATTTCTCAGGTCCAGTTTGGTGTAGATGCTAGCACCAGAGAGGGAGTCCAGGGCAGTGTTCGTGAGGGAGAGCGGATAAGGTTTTTTACCGAAACTTTGTTTAGTCTGTTGGAAATTACAGCTGCACATGTCTGAGTGGGTATAATGGGACAAATCCAAACATTCCTGTCAATTTTCACAATGAATGCAGAGGTATGTGTTATTTTTTAATACCACCTTAAAATCATCTTTACCAATGATTTGTCCTTAGTATGTTTAAACACGCTTCGAACATAGAACATATTTAATCATTTTTTCTTATTATAAACCAGCTGAATTCTAACATCCTATTTCTCTTCCCAAAATCCATTTTTTCCATAAGTCTTTTATGCCTCAATCCTGATTATCCTTGATTATGGTCTGGAATAATAATGTTTATTAGACACTGTTCAGAAGTGCTTTTTGATTTAATTCTGAGTTCACACTATGTTCCGATAATTTTGTAATTTTTTAGTTATTTCAGATATAACTATATAAAATATGCTTTTGAATTAATACTGTCAAATAGACAGTTCAAAAGTGGATATGTTTAACCTTGGACATGGCTTTAAGAAGTGCTGCATTATAAATTGGGCCTGTTTGTCTGCTTTCTGTATTTGATCAAGATGTGGATGAATGTACTGAGATTCCTGGAGTGTGTGGTCCAAATGCAAACTGCACCAATGCTATTGGAAACTACATCTGCACATGTCTGAGTGTATATAATGTGGCAAATCCAGACATTCCCATTAATACTAGCAACCCATGCAGAAGTAAGTGTAACCATCTTTATTTTTCATATTTTCATGTTAATGGTTAATTGCTGTGGCTGCTGTATTTATTCAGATTTTTGTTTTTTGATTTAAAACATGGTTCAACATATGTTAACTCACATATCAGCAACCTGTGCAGTAATTTGTATTACATTTTATTACAAACACAAAATGTTTTTTTTTACTTGCTTTTGAAATAAATGCTTTCCAATGTGTTGTAGGTGTTTTTTTGGTTCTTAGTATTACGTTCCAATACACTTCTAATAATTTACCCAAAGACACTCTTACAACAGTCATGCTTAAATAAAAAAAAGCTATTTTTTGTTCATAAAAGCTGCATTTTATTTAGTAAAATCTTTTTTTTCTTTTTCCATCAATCTTTGTTGAAATCATGACACTGAATGTTAATGTTTGACCCAAAACATTTTTTTTCTGTGTATTTTTACCACAGACATACCTGCTCCAGCTACTACAGTAATCACAGAGATCCCCACAACCACAATCGGTATTATTACTGAGTTTTATCTTGAATGGAGACTATACCTATTGTGAATTTAGGCAGGAAATTTAATTTTCAGAGTTTATTCATTCCAAACTAATTGTTGGCTTCTAGAGACATGGAGTGTCTTGCCCAGGGGTGCCAAACCTTTCAAGAAAGGGCCGCTGTGGGTGCAGGTTTTCGTTCCAACCACGCAGGCACACCTGATTCCACTTCTGTAATCAGTTGATCTTGGTTTTCAGTTACTCAGGTGTAGCTTCTTTTTGGAAAGAAAACCTGCACCCACAGCATGCAAACTTCATTTGATTAAATCTAAACTTTTAATCATTTAAAAATTTGGCCTACTAATTTGGAAGTTGCCACTGCGAACAGATTGTAGGTTTCAAACCTCTGAGGTACCCTCTAGCAAGGTACCATCCCCACACACTGCTCCCTGAGTGCTGTGCTCTTGGCTGCCTGCTGCTTCACTTAGACAATGGGTTAAATGCAGAGAAAGCATGTCATGTGGTTCACATTGTGTGATGTGGTGTGTTCACATATGACAAATGGTCACTTCACTTTACTATGTTTTTTCCCCATACCATTATTTCAGCCGCTACAACATCCACAACCCCTATGACAACTACAGGTATGTTGGCATGTTGGTGAATAAAAGGAGCAGCTAACTCATGAATTGAATCAATTGTGTACATAAATGCAGGCATTCTGCAAGTTTAGGCTTTTTAGAAACAGTTCATGTTTTGGCTCTTGTACAATAATGTGTGACTGGATTGTTTCCACCTGTTTTTCTTTCACCTAACTATTTAGTGTCCATCTCTGTTTAAATATTTTACTCTTGTAGTACAATTATACAACAGCTATAGTTAAATAAATTATAAACATTTTAGTTGTCCCGAGGTGCCATTTTGGGTTGTATTTGATTCCCACCCCCATTATTCAGGCACAACAATATCCATGACCCTAAAAGACCAACCATATATGTTAAAACTTTACAGCATTCAATTTATATAATTTGGTGAAATAATTTTAAAGATTCAACATAAAGGGCATGACTGTCAAAAACATAAATTAAAGGGAACCTAAACACAGCAACAACCTTAACCCTATATTTTTATTTCACCAGTTTACTTCAATACCTTTATCATTTTTCCCCAATGACAACATTCATAGACACTCTTACAACATCATGTTTAAATCTTTTAAAATGTTGTTCATTGTATCTCCATAAAAGCTGAATTTTATTTATTAAAATCAATTTTCCTTTTCTGTCTTTTATGTTTATCATGGATATGAATGTTTTCCTTGGCCTAAAACAGCTTTTCTGTACATTTTTACTGCAGAAATACCTGCTCCAGCCACTACAGCAATCACAGAGGTCCCAACAACCACAATCGGTATATTTATAGACTTTTATCTTGAATAGAGGCTTTATCAATTATGAATATATGCAAGAGGTTTAATTTACAGAATGTATTTGTCCCAAAGTATTTGTTGGCTTCTAGAGACATGGAGCATCTTGCCTTGGGGTGCCAAACCTGTCCAGAAAGTGCTGGTGTGGTTGCAGGTTTTCGTTCCAACCAAGCAGGAGTCAAACCTGATTCCACCTCTGTAATCAGTTGGTCTTGTTTTTTTCATTACTTGGGTGTGGCTTCTCTTGGGTTGGAACGAAAACCTGCACCCACTGTGCGCAAATTGCATTTGCTTTAATCTAAATTTGGCTTGGTAATTAGGTATTTGCCAGTGTGAACAGGTTGTGGGCTTAAAACCTCTGAGGTACAATTTAGCAAGGGACCATCCCCACACACTGCTCCCCAGGCACTGTGTTCCCCCGCTTCACTCAGGGAATGGGTTAAATGCAGAGAAATAATTTCATGTGGTTCACACTGTGTTTTGTGGTGTGTTCATATATGACAAATGGTCACTTCACTAAACACTTTTTTTTTCTCCCTGTATCATTATTTAAGCCACCACAACATCCACAATCACTACAACCACTACAGGTATGTTGGTAGGTTATCAAATGAAAGGAGCAGCTAACTCTACTAGTACCATTACACAACAATAACATTCACATTAATTATAACTGTTTTAGATTCCCTGAGATGCCATTTTGGGTTGTATTTATTTCCCACCACCCTTATTCAGGCACAACACCTAAGCAGAGCACCAATCTTAAGGGTATTGTGGGGGAGAACAGACATTAACTGTGGCACGAAATAGGGCTGCAAATACACCACCTAACTCAAAACAGATGATAACTAATCATTACTCTATCGCAGGCCCACCAAGCTCAGTCATGAGGCCACACCCCCAGTCCGACTGAAAGTCCCATTTACAACAACAGCCTGTAGCGGCTGCTGACTGGAGATGTGACAGGGCTCTAGACAATATACCCCTTGGAGAGTCCTGCATCCCTTTCATTTCATCTTCTATGCAAAATTTTCAAAATTACATATTTGTTCGACTGTCTTGAAGTTTTGAGCTCCTACAGTGCTTGTTACAGTGCCTCATTAGTTCTCATGCAATTTGATTTGTGTATATTTCGATTTCACCAGTTTAATTCAGGACCTTTTGATGTTTTTGATATTTTTCCCCAATTACAACATACATTGACACTCAACATCATGCTAAAATCTTTTCATTGTATATCCATAAAAGTTGAATTTCATTTAGTAAAATCAATTTTCTTTTTCTCTCAATCTTTTATATATAATCATGGCAATGAATGTTTTCCTTGACCCAAAACACATTTTCCAGCCACTACAGCAATCAAAGAGATCCCGACAACCACAACCAGTGGTTTTTATAGAGTTTATTTACTCCAAACTATTTGTTGGTATCTAGAGACATGTAGAGTCTAGCCCTGGGATGTCATACCTGTCCAGTAACTGTCTGTGTGGGTGCAGGTTTTCGTTCCAACCAAGCAGGAAGCACACCAATTCCACCTTTGTGATCAGTTGATCTTGGTTTTCAGTTACTTAGGTGTGGCTTCTTTTGGGTTGGAACGAAAACCTGCACCCACATTGCGCAAATTGCAAATCTAAATTTGGCCTAGTAATTAGGGAGTTGCCACTGGGAACAGGTTGTAGGTTTAAAACTTCTGAAGTACCCTCTAGCAAGGTACCATCCCCACACACTGCTCCCCAAGTGCTATGTTCCTGGCTGCCTGCTGCTTCACTCAGTGAATGTGTTAAATGCAGAGAAAAAGAATTTAATGGTGTTCACACTGTGTGATGTTGTATGTTCTGGTTTGACAAATGGTCACTTCACTAAGACGTTTTTTTATTTCATTATTTCAGCCACTACAACATCCACAACCCCTACAACCACTACAGGTATGTTGGCATGTTAGTGAATAAAAGGAGCAGCTAAGCCATGAATTAAATCAATTGTATAAATAAATGCAGGCATTCTGCATGTTTAGGCTTTTTTGAAACCTTTCATGTTTTGGCTTTTGTACAATAATGTGTAACTGCTGTCCGTCCAACTTTTTTTCTTTTACCTACCTGTTTATTGTTCATCCCTGGTTACCTTTTTCAAACTATTTGTTGGCTTCTAGAGACATGGAGTATCTAGCCCTGGGGTGCCAAACCTGTCCAGAAAGGGCCGCTGTGGGTGCAGGTGTTCGTTCAAACCAAGCAGGAGGCACTCCTGGTTCCACCTCTGTAATCAGTTGATCTTGGTTTTCAATTACTCTGGTGTGACTTTTCTTGGGCTGGAACGAAAACCTGAACCCATAGGGATAATTTCTGGACAGGTTTGGCCTAGTCAGTCTGAAAATTAAAGATGGTCTATTGAAAAACGTTTGCAAAGTGCATTTATCTGTAGATCAGTTTGTATTTTTCCAGAATTGCATGCACTTTAATGATTTTCCTTGTTAGCTTTTGGTTTTCTTACTTTCTTGCTAATACAATGTCATTTTAAGGCATATTATGTTTTCAGCCTTTTAGGAGAAAGCTCATACCTTTGACAATGAAGAGTAAGCAACACTTAATTAGATCCTTAGCATAGGCGGTTCTATACCGGGGCCAGGGCCCCCCTAGAATTGCTCCTGGCCACCCTTATGGCCCCCCTGCACTAAACAGCCAAAGATTTAAGTATAAATATGAATATACGCTGGCTCGATGAATGGAAC
Organism: Rhabdalestes septentrionalis; assembly: GCA_037832545.1. Lineage (NCBI taxonomy): Eukaryota > Metazoa > Chordata > Actinopteri > Characiformes > Alestidae > Rhabdalestes > Rhabdalestes septentrionalis. Next base: position 9,069 of record JBBMFX010041443.1, read on the forward strand.
TAATGATAAATATGTTCTAGACGGACTACTTAAAGTGCTACACATGCACTCTGACACACACGGGCAACGGCACCCCCCCGTAGTTATATGTGCCCTCCTTAAAACACACCGACCCCCCTGGAAATTTTGGTCTAGAACTGCCACTGGTCCTTAGAGTTTAAAATGATCCTTTGATTCTTATACACCTCTTTTTCAATCTCTCTTTCTTGCCCACCAAAAACTTGTGATTTTAGAACAAAATGCTTAGTTCGTGACAGAGGTGTGACCATAACATTATGTGAGGGTGGGCATTTGGCTTATCTGGGCAGGGCAAATATATCTGTCCATTCATTCAACCCCCTTTTTGGTCGGGGAGGGTCAAATAAAGATAATTTAGTTTTATATGCCTTACAAAAGCAAAAATTGTCAGGCAGCTTTTATTACTTTATTACGCAACTTTTATTATTTTTTTGTGAAAACAAATAGATAACAATATTCACAAGGTGAAATCAATAAAGTCAAATATATGCAACATATGAGAGCAAGAAAAGAGCGTATAGACATTTGGGAGGCTACAGGAGGTCTGTTTCCAGTGTTTGACCAGGATACTATGACCAGTTTGCAATTTCTCTTGGTTAATCTGAAAGAATGTCATTCATGTCTAGATTTTCTGTGATGTTTTTCTAATGTGCCAGAATGATTTTATTTCTCCGCCTTGAATACTCGTTTTTCATAAAACGTGGGAGACTCCCACAAAGTTGTTGAAACCGCAAATATCCTCTTCATTTGGTTTTTGCATAATTTACTACTCAAAGTAAATTCAGCTACATTTCCAGAAAAACATGCTTGCATGAATTAAAGCATAGTCTACATAGGTGTAACATCTGTATTTTACATTCTAGTGCTGTGGGAGACAGCAGTTCAGTGTAAACTGTACAGTACTAATATGGTTTTGCCTTTAGATTTTTTTAAGGGTAGTGTATTAAGTGTATTGTATTGAGTTTAAAATGTTTAAAATGAAATGAAATTGTTCTGGGAGCATATTTTGGGGCATATTTATAGTTTAGTGTTACCAGCCAGAAAATAAAAGGAGTTAACTTGCATTGTTAGGCTCTCTTTGTGCAGCAGATGTGTGAAGGCTCACTAATCCGAAACAACAGAGCTGCCTGGCCCTGGGCTCTAAGCCAAACTTGTGTCTTGTTCAGTAGATGGAAGCAGACTTGCATGCCTAATATTTAGTTGATGTGACAATATCATGACTGACAGAAGCACTATCATGAAGGCAAGCACATACATCCTCAGACTCGTGTGAAGCCAGTCAGTGTTCCCTTATTAGTTGCAGATAATATAACAATATACATCATAACTGAACTAGGGTTGTAGTATTGCATTTGCTTTAATCTAAACTTTTAAACTTTAAAAAATTTAGCCTATTAATTAGGGAGTTGCCACTGCGAACAGGTTGTGGTTTTAAAACCTCTGAGGGACCGTCTAGCAAGTTACCATCCCCACACACTGCTACCTGGGCACTGTGTTCCTAGCTCCCCGCTGCTTCACTTAGTGAATGGGTCAAATGCAAAGAAAGCATTTTATGATTTTCACACTGAGAGATATGGTGTGGTCATGTATGACAAAATGGTCACTTCACCAAACCCTTTGTTTTTTGCTTTATCATTATTTTAGACACTACAACAACCACAACCCCTACAGGTATGTTGGCATGTTTGTGAATGAAAGAAGTCGTATATCAATGATATACCTAAAGGCTGGCATTCTGCAAGTTTAGCCTTTTTGAAGCCTTTCATGTTTTGGCTCTTGTACAATAATATGTAACTGCACTCCCTCCACCTTTTTTTTTTCACCTACCCATTTATTGTAAATCTCTGGTTATTTCTGGTATTTCTGCCTGTCAGTATAATTATACAATAACAAAAATTACATTAATGATTATGTAAACCACCACTATTATTCAGCCACAGCAACATCCGTGACCCAAACAGACAAAACAAATTTTATAGCATAACATTTATTTAGTGAAATAATTGTAATGATAAATATGTAATTAATAACTTTATTAAGTAGTTAGTAGGGGTGGAGACAACTACAAATACAGTATTCGGATTGGCACAAATATCGTGTTTTTTACGAAAACTGTAGTCGGACAAATACTTTTTAAAATATTTGTATTCGGGAAACCACGCCCCCCGGTACACGTCACAGGCTCACGTTCGGGAATAGATACTCCTTTCCAGTGCCAGCGCCAAGGGGGGCGCGTCGCTCATATGTAGGGGTGAACCCCCCCCCCCAACACGTTGCTCATATGTCGGGGCGGACTGGAACTTGTTCGTCCTGGAAAATTTGTGAGCGGCCGTATGACGCTGAAGGAATCTGCTTTTGCACAGCTCGCATTCTAAATATTCGTTCCACCTTAAAAGCTGCTCTCTATTGCAGCCTGGAGAGCAGCATTTAAGGTGGAACGAAAAAATCAGCCAGCAAGCAGCAAAAACCATAAACCCACC
>JBBMFX010041464.1:0-11565 GCA_037832545.1 Rhabdalestes septentrionalis
TCCCGATCCGATACTTCTATATACTATACTAAGGTGAATGATACTGAGTCCCGATCCGATACTTCTATATACTATACCAAGGTGAATGATACTGAGTCCCGTTCCGATACTTCTATATACTATACTAAGGTGAATGGCAAGTCCCTCATTACGACCTTCATGCATTTTTTCTCTCCAACCCTCCTGCAGCATGAGCTGACTCGTCTTCAGCTGGGTTGCCTTGGTAAACGTATGTATATATATATATATGTATACCGGAGTCCTGATTGGGAGGTAACGTCCGAATCATGTGATGGGATCTGGACATCCCTAGTTAGATTTATGAGGTGGAGGCTATTTAAATGTGGGGTCAACAAGCTCAGCTATCTTCTGAGGCAAAATAAAAGTCTTAATTTATTTTGATACACATGACTGTGTTCTGTCACACTGTGTATGTTGGTTGTTAATGTTAACTTCATTGGTATATTTGTTTGTTTGGTATTTTTCATGCACTTTTCATGGTTTTGTTTCATTTAATGTACATATCTACATTTTCATAGACATATTATTTCTCTATGTATTCTTTATCAAAACTTTTTTGTCAATGTTTATTTATTCAGCCATTCAGTTTTGTCATGCGTAGTTGTCCTTCAATTGCCTGTAGATTTTATCATGCATTTTTTTACAGTGTTGGTAATGTTGGCACTGGTCTGTTGATCCATTATTTCATAAATGTGATCTCTGTAGGTAACTGATATGCAGATTGTGATGTTGAAATATTCATCTATTTATGCTTTCTTTATTAAATAATGAATTCTTTTGTTCAGTAATATGTTTGTTGGTTATGGGAGTGTGAGTTGGTTATTACAGTAAGTTAATGGAGCTGGAGATAATGGTAGTCCACCCACTGATGTGTTTCACTGCTCTCGTGTTTAGAAGATCTGAACATTGCGTTTCAGTCGGGTAAAGCCCAGTGCGCTGTTATGTGGGAGTCGTTTGGAGCAGCATCTTTAATTTGGACCGTTTGTGCCATCACAGCTGAACCAGACAGATTTAACACACACCCAGCTTCGCTCACAGGGAGACAGCTGCTTGGCATGTGGTGGCCTGTCTTCAAACCACCACTGCTGTCCCCCTGAGAGCGAATCATTAGAAGACGAAGGAGTTTGTTTGCTGGGTTTTGACACTGACGGCACACACTCTTCGCCATGCAGCTGTCCTGCCAGCTTTGATGTGTAAAATCTACGAGACACAAACAAATTTTTTACTGTCATTTGTAGCAGCTCCTCAGAGCCATTTACCAAAAGTTCTAATGTTGCATTTACACCAGGATGCTGAACAATAGCGAACCAGAAACTCCGCCACACGTTGTTGAATGGAGCTGCAATGGAAAATCCTGGGGTCAGCAGAATGTTCCATGAACAGTTCAGATTTCCAAACAATACAAAGAATATTGTTTCAGAACTAGGCTACAACATTTCAGGCGACTATCAGTAGACTTCGGCATTAACACAGAATTTAACTAGTCGATTTTAGAGGCAGGAGTCAACCACAGCTGAGAGCAGTCGACTAGCTGTGTGTTTTTTTTCTCTTTGTCTTCGCTTGTGGACGTGATGCAGTCTCTGCCTCTGATTGGCTGACGCGGAAACGCATTCGCTGGTTTAACCAATTACTGTAGTCCCTTCATAAAAGGGGTGGAATCTAAACACGATACCACAACAAAACCAGAGAGATGGCAGCAGAGAACACACACACTCATCACATGTGTGGAGATCCTTCACTCTAGAACCCAAACAGCATAAGAGTAAGTAAGAAAACATTTATTGTCATTAACATTGTGTATTCATACACAAAAAAAATGAAATTATGTTCCTCAACTCGCAGCGCAGTGCCAATATAAAAAGAAAGCCACATTCTACACACCCATACATAGTTAAATTAAATAAGAATATAAGCTAAAATTTCCCAAAAAATTAATCAAAAGTTTAATAAAATTTTTTAAATTAATCTCTGTCCATGGAGACCTGCAGAAGCTGTATCGGTACCGGGTTCTGCATGACGTCTGAAACGGCACTGCTAGCTAACATGCTAATGCTAGCACTGCAAGGAGTCATCCAGTTCAGAGGAGCTAGGCGGTGCAGTGGCTTAAACTCCTCCCACTTTCTGTTTACAACTAAATTTAACAGAACAGTCGAGGTATCAGCCTCTGTTTAGTTTAGTTTACTTGTCATGTTGACTGCTAATGTTACAGAGAACTGGACGCCCGTGTTCCTGCGTGTGTGACATCATCAAGAATAGTCGACTCGACTTCGACTATCTTGATTGATTAATTGACTTGAAAATATCTGAAGTCGTTAATGCCCTACAGTAGACATATATACAGCGAACACTGGCACATACATTTATGTTTGTATGTTGTAGTTGCAGTCTTGAATTATTTTTTTTGTTCTGAATGTGGGTTTTTACAGACCTCTCCAAGCTCCTCCCACCAATGCATTTTTGTAGCTACTGGTACTACCATACAAAAATTGTATGTAATTTTAGCCAAACTTAAGAAAACACATCTACAAAATATAAAGTTTGTCCAAGCCATGCTGTCAGACAAAGTGACACAGTCACAAGACATATTACCCTGAGAGTATTATTCCTATTTATGCATGACTTGTTCCTTTCTAATATTTAAATTCCAAAACAATGTGTAATATACAACCTAGACAATGTGATACAATTATTGATTTTACAGTTTTACCAAAAATTTGATTCCATTACAATATTGTCTTTCAACTATGAAAACGCACAAACAGACATGTTAAAGCTTTAGAAAATCATCAGCTTACACACACAAGTATATGAATAAATGACAAAAAAGTTTTCTGTGTACAAATATTTACAGTCATAACTGTCTCGAACACAGTTTAATTATTTATTTATATCATCCATCTGTGCTGCACTGCAGATCAGTCAATGGTGTTGCTCCATCTTCACACACACACCCTTCCGGCACACTTTCCACACACACACACACACACACACACACACACACACACACACGCACACGCACACACACACACACACACAAACACACAAACCCACACCTACATGGTTGGGCTTCTCAGACCAGTATTTTTTCTATATTTTATGATCAGAAATGAAAATAAATTTAATGATTTTGACTTTTGGCAATTGGTAATTGTAAAAATTCAGTTATTTTTTAGAACTTTAAAAATAGCAATATTTTATCAAAACACATCTTGAAACAAAGCTTTCTGTTACAACTGGAAACACATGGAATCTCCTGATATGCACGTGCATTTGTATAAGTTTTGTATTTTTGACAGGAACGGCAGAAAACGGAGATGGCCTGAACAGAGCAGCTTCTGAAAACAACCAAACAAACCCAGACACTTAGTACGGCAGCAGATTACGTTTAATGCATTATAGCTGAACAAAGGCAACTTCACTGAATACAGCACATCTGAAACAATCAAACAGAAAATAGTCTTAGAAGCAGCTCTGAAGGCCACTCAGATGGAAGGTGAAGAAGGGAATCTCAGGGAACATTAGATCCCCCTGGTCAGGGTCTTCCAGGCATAGGGACCTGAACAGACATATATTTTTTTATTTACTATTGAGGAATTTTTCTCCAGGCATCCTGACATGGTTCAACCAGAGTGGGGCGTGTCCCCCTCACATTTTATAATTATTTACTTGGATCCCCACACATTTAACAAATGTGCTAATTAGTTCACCCAGTGCTGTTGAATCTTGAACCTTTGGTGAAAGAATCCACTCCACTAAACCGATAGAAGAACACACACCACTGGAAATCCCAGCAGCCTGTCTCTGCACTGACCATTCTCTTCACCTGCATGTGGGGAGTTGGAGGAAAACCTGGAGCGGATTTCCAGTGGTGTGTGTTCTTCTATCCATTAAGTGGAGTGGATTCTTTCTCGAAATATTCAAGATTCAAGATTCAACAGGGGTTTCCAAACACTCCCACCCCCTAAAAGGACAAGATGTGAACATATGCAGCAACCCCGCCCCCACACAAACCCCACCCCCACACAAACCCCGCCCCCACGCATCCGCCTCACAATTAAAATGCTTCCGATGCCCCTGCTTCCTGAAGTACTCAAACATTTCCAGTTCAGTCCCTGTACCTGACCAGTCTCAGAGAAAATGACTTACGTATGAATTTTCCAAGCAAAATAAAGCCATCTAACCTAATGCCTGAACCAGTATAGCAACATGCAAATGATTCCTGATTCCAGATCAGGCTGGTTATCAGTATACTGGTGATGCTGAAAGCATGATTGGAGCACCTTTATCTTGCACCTTTGGGCTGTTTCAGTCTGTAGCAATACGACATTTGTTCCCATTTCTTTAAATAATCTACTTAGCATGCCCAACATAAGCCAGTTTGATATGCATTAAATACAATTCTAGTACCAACATGTTGAGTCAAAGCAAAATATAAAGGGAGGGGGGTATTTTTAACAAAGCTTCACTAAAGCAGATATTTTTTAGCCTCTCCCTACTTTAAGCTGTGTCTGTTGTGTACTGTGTGTCTGTAAGTAGGCCACATGTGCTGCTATAATGTAAATGACATCATAATTTAAAGTGTGCATATTTTACACCCCTCCGCTTCAGGGCCTTGTCTCTTTGTTACCTTAGCATGGCAAGTTTTATTTTTTGAAATCATATATATATATGTGTGTGTGTGTGTGTGTGTAAATGCATAGAAATATTTGTGAAACGATTTTTGCTTTGTGTTGTCCCTAAAATGGTCACACTCGTAACTCCAATTTTGGTCTGTGATGTTTATTTTCATAAATCGATACTATTGGCCAATCTCCATGTGGGTCTGTGAAATGTAGAAATTATTAATGAAAATTGTTGAAAATTGTTATACCAATTTTGATGACACAGTATTCATTTATGTAGAATATACATCGTTTTTTAGTTCCCTGAAAAAGGGACATATAAGGTATCAACCCAACAGCGACAATATTCAGCTTACAACAGTTTAGACCCTACCATTCATGCTAAAGTTCATGCTAGAGTTTTCAGACTGTTATCATGTTATGCACCATAATCAGCAACTGGGTCCGAACACAGATCGTCTGAGACTTAAAGACACAGTAACATAAAACATTTCATTCTAAAAGATAAAGAGAGGCTGGAAATGGTCATGTAAAAATGAGAAGTGTCACTTTTTTGGACATAAAATATGTATTAAAAGGGCTATATGAAAGAAAAATGTCTAAAAATGTAAATAAATTCCAAGCAAATATATTAAATGGGCCTTTTAATACAAATCAAGTAAAGAATATTTGACCAGACTCCACTGGAATGATACACTCTTGTGTGACTCTCTCTGCATTCTCCTCTCTGTTCATTCACTCATCTCTTTTCTCTTTCCTCTCTCGTTCTATCTTCCATTCTCTTCATCTTTGTTATGATCTGTCAGTCTCAGTCTGTTTCCACGCCCCTCCTTTATGTGAAGTTTCATTGTTAGAGTGCAAATTCAAAAGTGTTTTCCACGTTTTTTCTTAATGCTAAAGTAATGTGTAATCACATGTGTAATTCACGACTAACAAAAATGCAAGGGACTCCTTTGTCTGAGAAAAAATTTAGAATTTCTTCTTTTTTTGCATTTTTAAAATTGTTATATTAGTTTTTTTCACTTCTTACCACTGAAATGACACAAAACAACTCCTTGATTTCTATTACTTTTTTATACCACATCCCATCTGTTTTTTGTTGATGTTTTTTTTTTATTTGGCAGCAAAGATGAATTAGCATATTTTCGCCAGGCATGCAATAAACATTCCGCCCTGCTGTTTGTTTATTATAGCAGCCGAAATGATTGAGCACACTTTAGTGGAGTTAAAATGTTTGTAGAAAATTTCTCTAATTAGTTTACCTCAAATGAATGTCAAGCATACAAAATTATGATGTAGCAACCTTTCCCCACACCCCTCAGCCAATCGTCACATTCCAGTGGCGTAATGACTCCATAAAGCTTTACGCTAATTACGGCAGCGCAATTTGTTGTGTTTGTGGGAGAGAGAAAGAGAGTGGCGCAGCAGATGAATGGGGTTTAATTTCAGACACAGTGGCCAGCGATTGAAGCACTTTCCTGACCTGCTCTTTAGGAGCACACTCCATAACAGGTGTGAGTGAATTTCAGGTAGTTTGAGCACATGAAGCGTTAAACAGGCTGCCTGACTGCCATTAAATCCTGTAAAATGAGAATTACTCAGTCGTCCGTGTGACATGAGCACTAATTTACTTCAGGTTCATTTGTATGAAGCTTTTGGCAGATTTGGTCATGGACCAACTCTCCTCAAATGCAGTGGAGCCCTCTGGAGAAGAAGGGACACTGAAATTTATGCCTCATCCAAACCTCATACATGTCAGTGGTGCTGGGTTGCTAACAGACATGAGGAATGCTAGCAGTGTTGCCAACTATTTTCAATGGAAAGTAGCTTAAAGCTCGAAAAGTCGCCAAATGTCGCTAGATGACATCATGCGTATATTTGCATATTGACTACGCAATTACGCCATATTTGCTTTCTGCTCTTTATCAGTGGGTCATATAAGTGCATCAGAAGGAATTAATAAATTAATTAATAAATTAGAAAAATACGTAGAAACGGTCAAATTAAATAGGTTTATTTCAAGCAAAGGAGAAGCAGGTAATTGATTGGCCCGTGGCAACAGCGTTTGCACATGCACAGCTCATTCACATCTATGTCGGCTGCCTTGCGGTCACAGGAATATTCTGCTGCTCCTTTCAGCCAGAGCTGGCACTCCCTGATCAGAGCGGGAGATGAGGAACGTTGCTAAGGTTTGTCCAAAAGTCGCTAGATTTGTCGCTAGGCGCTTTTTTGAAAAAAAGTCGTCAAGGGGGTCTGAAAAGTCACTAAATCCAGTGACAAAGTCGCTAAGTTGGCAACACTGAATGCTAGTCAACAGACGAATGATAGACAAAACAAAACATATTTGTCACATGGGAGGAGTTGGTTGCTGACGGAGGGTGGGGAAAGAAAAAACATAGCTAAACATCTGTTATAGGGCCGTCAACAAATATTTGTAGCATCAGTAGACTGAGAACTGCAGGGAGGGATTCATACATTCGCTAGCTCACCCTACAGCACAAAGAGGATTCTAAAATGTAAAAAAGAAAAAAACGTTGCTCTGTATAACACCTTAGCATTAGCTCTATTTTCAACCGCTTGCATCAGTGGACCGTGTTGAAATGCATCAGCTTGTCTGGCCCAAAGCAATCTAATGTTTTCTGTTTTTTTTCCCCCAGCTCTGCTGCTAATGACCTATACTTTATGCTTTTTAGACTCATGTTGCCACATGGTAGACTCTCATTTCTGCTGGAGCACTGGCCATCGCCGGGTGCTGTGCATTTTCTGAGCTTGTGGAGAGAAAAAATAAATGAATAAATAATGAAACAAACAAAGAGTCTGTTTTCTGGAAAAGCTCTAAAAATGCCTGCGGGGTGTGGAGGAGAATGCAACATATCCAAACCAAATGCAACGTTCCATCTGTTATACACTAGGCTCAATTAGGTATTTTAATTAGTCAGATGAGGAGAAAGAAACATGGAGAGTTCGCATCATAATGCTTTTGGCAGAGACTTAAATGAAAATGAAAAACAAAACAAGAAGTAAAGTAAGATTCAGATTTAAAAAAATACTTTCCTGAGGTGTTCTTATGGACACCAATGCCAAAGAGACTTTTAGTGAAAGTAATTGCCATGTTTAATCTATATTAAAGTTTTAAAATGTGATGTTCTCAAGATATGCCATTCCACCCGCTTCCCTTAAACGTTAACCTAGATGTTGATGTTAAGCTACCTACTTTTTGTTTTATAAATGAGGGATTTGTTATTTTGCAGCAGAGACAAGCATTTGAGTCAGTGATGAGCAGTTTGGTGACCCAAATCATAACTCACTGCCACCCCTTAAATGACTCCCATCTCAGTTTGGACTCAGAAACCTTCAAATTGCCCCAGCATTGGCCCATTATCGGGAAATAGTGAGTGCTGCAGGTAAGACTGCTGCCACCTGTGGCTTGAAGTCCAAGAAAGCACAGTTGGCTTCTTCTTTCTGTCTTGGTGGGATGGATTACCCATCCTCTCCCCATTTATTCAGCATAATACAAGTGAGCATGTCTATTTGCTGATTTAACCCTTTAAGGCACAAGCTATTGGAACCCCCTCTAACGCACAACATGAGTCCCAAGTGACCCGCATTCATTTCCAACGTAATTCCAAGCATGGACATGGTTTTCTTCTGAAAACAATACATTTAAGCCTATAATATTTTATAAGTTGATAAATTAGGTAGGGTTTAAAGCATAAAAAACCTTTTTTAATCGTTTTTACTTTTGTATCTTAAGAATAAACATATATTTGGAATTTCTCCATTAATTTGCAGATATGGGTCCCAAGTGACCCGCATTCATTTCCAATGTAATCCCAAGCATGGACATGGTTTTCTCTCTTACAACTTCTAAAAGCAATACATTTAACCCTGTAATATTTTATAAGTTGATAAATTAGATAGTGTTTTAAGCACAAAAAAAACTATTTTTACTTTTGTATCTTATGTATAAACATTGATTTGGAATTTTCCATTATTTTCCAGACATAGGTTGAAAGTGAACTGCGTTCTTTTCTAAAGTATTTCAAAGCATGGATATGCATGGTTTTCTGTCTGATAATTTTTCAAATGAATCCATTTCATGTTGTAAGGTTGTAAAGGCTCCTTAATTAAGTAGTATTGTAAGTGACCCATATGTATTCCCTAGGGAAATTCTGAGGAACTCTAACATTTGCAAGTGTTTCCAGTCAGGAAAATATTTAATGGAAACCACTGCTGACCATTGACTGTTGACACACATTTTAGAAGTTTACAGAGCTACTTCTGCAAAACTATATGTAAGTATTCATTTTCAGTTGAAGATAATTGTGTAGTATTGTACACAGATACACAGATGTGCAGAGATTAACATAACTTTACCTTGACGAGTGAGAGAGGTAAAGACACGTGACTGTGGTCATTTGTGATTCATGTAAGAAATGAGACAGCTGTCTAGGCGCATTGTCTATTTTCTCTATTCTCTATATATTCTTCACAGTTTGAAAGTTAATAATCCAGTTCTCCATGGCTCACTATAGTAACTGTTTAGTCAGATTAGTATTAGAAATTCTGGGCATCTTCGTTTTTGATACCCTTTCGGCGTCCTCGTGGCCAAAAATGGCCACCAACAGATTAAGTCTGTGATTTTTATTATATTTATGCTTTTTTGCTATTTTTACTGCATAAAGTGTTTTATTAACATCAGTACTTGTCATAAACGTAAAATGTCCATTTTTAAAAATCCTTCAAATACCAGTTTGTTTGCACGATGCACTTGTTAGAAAACAACCTCAAAAGTGTCATTTTCTATATTCTCGATGCTGCTGGATTTTCTTGTGTTACTAATAGTAAACTCTGAGATCTGGAACTGATTAACAACAACACTGATTATTATGCTTTGTTAATGTTAGTGTTTTTTGGGATTTTTTACCGCTTTGATGCACATTCATTATAGCAGGGCAGGCTATAGTCTGTGAATACGGACTTAAAAATAACAGCAGATTAAACAGCTAAATGTAAAAGTATAAATATGATCCTTGTCAGTTCTCCTAATCTAACGATGACTATTTGTCTTGTGAAAGAAATTGATATGCTACATATAGGCCTGTCACGTTAAACAATAAATCAATTAATGAGGTCGATCATTTTCCGGCTGCAATCATTTTCATTTGTTTGTTTTCAAAAGGACTTCACTGTGACACATTGGTCTCTAGCGCCCCCTCTCGTTTCCTTAGGGTAATTAGGCATGAACTCTCTTGAGGGTTAGCCTAAAACTAGTAGAAAATGCTAACTAGTTACACATTTAAGCTGTGAATATCGCTTACACCACTGCGTACGGCCGTCTCACTTACAGGACGGGACGTTTTTTCTCTCCAGAGATCAGCACTTCTTTGGGAACGTGCCAGAACCTCTGAGTGTCATTTCTTCTCGTTTATCCTCAGAAGTGCGATTTGGGACGTGTTTCACTCGGCGTTTCGCGCTCTGGTGCACTGCGGAGCTGAAAAAGCCCTATGTTTGTAATACTGATAATAAAAACTAGCCAAGTAATAGTATAATCAGATGTAAATATATTTTAATTAAATGAGAAAACTCTAAATTTACAGAAAGACCTTTAGAAAAGACCTTTAGTCCATTTTTTTACTATGCACTCGGTGCTCGCGGCTTTTCTAGATGGGGTAACCACCAATCTCTGGGAAACTTCACAGTTAAATAGGGCTCAGTGAGAGCTTTCCAAAGACCCCTTGTTTAACATAATACCCCCCGGCGAACCGGAGTTATTAAGACGAAGACGATCAAAAGTATAGGGGCACGCTAGAATTTAGCGCAGCTGGACACATTGCTTCTCCTGAGATATCCTGCCTTAAGCCACACAAAGTGAAGGTGTGCTGACTTACCATGTCTTCCACTCCCAGGGTTATGTGATCTTTAGAAGTCATGGTTTATGGATCTTTGAATGGATGCATTTGCAATATTTTTGTCATTATCATTACATCAGAAGAAATGAACACAATGACAATATTATCGTTTATCGCAATAATTTCTGGGACAATTTATCGTCCAGCAAAATTTGTTATCGTTACAGGCCTAGCTACATACTAATATTTCCATGGCTAGAATTTTGTTGACAGTTCACCAATAGTTTTAGTACTCTCAGGAGACTAAAAACCTGGCTCAGATCGACAATGCTGCTGTATGCCATGTCCACCAGAATAGTCTGGACAAAATTGATGTCAAACAAATATGCCAGCAGTTTATTTCTGTTAACGAGAGGCGAAGGCAAGTTTTTGGCTCCTTCATATGGGAGCAATAGGCTGTTGAGCTGTTGTGTGGTACCTAACAGCAGTTCATGTTTAGATGTAATCTACTTTTATATATACTGATGTTTGAGACGTTTCATTTGCACTATGGCTCAATAAAGAATAGTCTATATTAAACTATCTTTTTGTCAGTTATTAAACATTCGTTTAACATTACACTATTCCTTAATTTAACTTGAATTGCATTTCGAGTGGATTAATATCAATTGAAGCAGTGCTAGTATTAATGTAAAGTGATTTTGCATTTTGCAGCATATAAAAAACATGCATTCCGTGAACAGAGTTGGTGTGGGGGGTTTGGTGGGTGGGGCAGGGGTTGTGGGGGTGGTGGAGTCATAGGTCCCCACTAGAGTTTAGATCGGGCCCAGAAAATGAGACCAGAGCTGACCCGACCCGACCCGGCCCGACACATTAACTGTAATTATCGGCCCGAGTCCGATTTAAACCCGACACTTTTTTTAATACGTGGGCCGTTATAACACACGTTCTCAACTGTGGGTGTGTTCCTAAACACACACGCCGGGCTCCGAGACACTCTGGTCCTTTGAAACCGTTTGTAAATTCAGAGTGTGGATGGAATTGTCGTTGGTTTATTCACTTTCGGAGTG
>JBBMFX010041474.1:0-10000 GCA_037832545.1 Rhabdalestes septentrionalis
GCAGATGTTCTAAACAGGCACGTCTCTCTCTATTTTTTTCTCTCTCTGACTCTCTCTTTAACTCTCTCTCTCTCACTGTCTCTCTCGCTTTCTCTCTCTGACTCTCTCACAGGAATGGACTGCATCTTTGGAGAACAGACCCATTGTTCCATTGTTTGAATCAAAGAATTTTTTTTTAATTGCAGAGGAAATTCCAGACCCCTTCCCCACACGGGACGTGAGGCCGTGCTTCTTGTTGTTTAGCAGCCAGCTCCTGCAGTTGCAGACTCGGTCATTTGCCTAGAACAAGATGGGAACATCTAAATTTACCACAAGTGCAAAGATACTGTAATTGAATTTCCAGTGGTGGTGTAGTCTCATTAGGTGCAATAGATGGTGGGGCTACTATTGTTCTTGCATTCGTATGCAGAATGTTAGTGGATCTCAGCATCAGCTAGACCACAGTCTGGCTATTAACGTTCTCCTCAGCGTGAGCTGTTCAGTGATGCTGTTTCACTCGTTCTCCATTGAGGAACACATTTCTGGTCAAGATTTGATGCAACTTCTAAACAAATTTTCTTTCTGTTGTCCATGGCAGTCAGGTAGCAGTCTGTGGAAACCCAATCCTCATTGCTGCAGGTAGTGGCTTAGCTCAAATTCTTCCCTATGAAAAACTAGTCTCACATTTAATAAAACCTGTTCTATGGATTTGTATGTGTATATATCTAGGTTATGAAGATGCATGTTTCTGGTAAAAGCTTACAGACTCAGAAATCAGCAGTGTTGGGCAGGTACCTTTAAAAAAGTAATTAGTTATAGTTACTAGTTACTTCTCACAAATAGTAACTGCATTAGTAACTGAGTTACATCATCATAAAAGTAACTCATTACCAGGCAAAGTAATTATTGCATTACTTTTTTAAAAATCATTTAATATGACTATAAAATAAATATAAAACATTGTACACTAATCACCGACGCAAAGAGACGCTTTTCTCCTGGGCATAAGCTGCTTGTCACATAAACATTTTTGCTATTAACCTAAGCAAGGGAAAAGTAGAGCTTAAACTTCCAGTTTGCAGAAGCTGCCTTTGACTGACCGTGTGTGTGAACATCCGCACTACTCTGCCTGATTGGCTAACTTTGGAAATTTACTAAATCTAAGCCAATCATCGCATTCTCAGTTACACCACGTGTACAGACACACCAATCACCATCACTGGTTATGTGTTCCGCCCCGCCCCCGAACACACACACACACACACACACCAGAGAGAGACGCTGCTCACATGAAAACTGCTTCAGTGTTCTTAGTTATAGTAACGCGCATTTTATTGTCAGTAACGGTAACGCAGTTGTAACGGGGGAAACAGTAATTGGTTTGATTAATCGTAACTGAAAAAAGAATCACCGTTATTTACGCCGTTTATTAATAGCGCCGTTTTTCCCATCACTGGAAATCAGCAACATTGGCTTGTAATTGTCAACACTTTTGCATTCTTTTCTAAATACTGTTTAGCATGTTTACATTATTGTCTGTGGTAATCGACCATGTGGTGCAGATATGTGCTTTAAAACACCAGAATATTCCTTTAATAGCTGGAGTTTAAGAGGGTAAAACCTAAATAAAATGGCTTCAGAGAACTGTGTGTATAACATATAATAGATGTTTGTGGATAGTTCATCCCCTTTATGTAAATTACCTTCAATGGGAAGGCTGCTTAAAAAAGGAAATAAAACTCTCCTCATAATAGCACTTTGACTGGGGGCCTAAACTGCTATAGGCCATATACATATATATATATATATATATATATATAGTATAAAGTATGAATAAAGGAACTAAGGCATAACATTCAACATCAAACTCTTAGGTTTAATATAAAAAGAACATGTGCCCTGTAAAGTGGCCAAAACTGTTTATACTTATGTGCAATGAAAGTGTAATTAGACCCATCAAAGATGTTACCAAATGTGCCTGCTCCTCCGTGCTGTCTCCACTGTTTCCCGCTATTGAGCCACCGAGGAGGGCGATGTTTTTATAGCCATGAGGAGACCCATAAACTGGCACAGAGTGAATTACGAGAGCACTGACAAATGGTGATCCAGGGCCGATCAATACTCATTGATTAATGTGTGAAGCTCCTGTGGAATTTCAGGGGATTATCGCCTTCGGTGTGTGTGTGTGTGTGTGTGTGTGTGTGTGTGTGTGTGTGCGTGTACACATACGCTCCTGGATGCCTGTCACTGCTCTCTCAAAAGTGAAATTGATGAGATAAAGGCAGCAGCTTTGGTGGACACATCAAGATCTTGTATTATTTATGATGGTTTTATTCTCTAATGTGTAAACGCGTTTGAAGGCTATTCATACTCCTTTGGGCCATTTAGAAGGTATATAGTGTCTCTGATTGAAGTAAAAGTGAGTGAATCATAAATTCTTACTGCTGCCTCAGAAGACAAACTGAGCTAACAGCTTGCAGTCCAGCTCTTTGTTAGTTAGACTATTACAGTAATATGCAACAATCACAATGCATTACATGTTTTATCGATCAATAAAAAATACTAACATATCTTTTATTGATATGTTATTACTGTGCTAACATTCTTCTTATTTGCCCAGTATTGCACAATATTTGAAAAAATATTTTTTTTATTTTTGTGTGCCTTATGTGACATTCATGTTTGCATTTTGTTTTATTCCAGCTTGGTAAATTTAATAAATAAAAATGAATTGTGCATGTAAATAAGCAGAAATGTGTTCTCTGGAGAGGATGAATATGAATTTTTACTGGGAGAATCAAGAATATAATTTGACCTGGGTGCCCACATTTTGCACATCACTGCATGTAGATGTTTCACAGTACATGAGGTTGCAGTGTTTTTTTCCAGTGATGGTGAGGGGCATTGCACATATCAGTAAAATCCACCAATCATATTCACAAATACACACTATTAGATTGTAGGCCCACATGGCTGATGTGGAACAAGAGGTTTGTCACCCTAGTTGGGTATGTCCCTCCATGCTACCACCCTTTGAAGTGAGGAAGGGACAGACCACAAAACAATTGCTTGATAATGATTTCATTTTTGTAGGCTCATTCATGATGTACATGCTGTTTACCCAATTTTCAAAAAATCAGCAATAAGATATTGCTACCACAGGCTTTAAACTTCATCTTTAAATTTCATTTTGTCTTAAAACCCTTGCACGTTTTATAAAATTATTTTAATTGCCCAGACAACCTCAACTTCTATAGTATATCTGCTTCTTCTTTAGTTTTGCTGAGAGGCTAATGATGCTAACAAGCAATAAAAGCTTATACCTACCAATTAGCGTGACTCACATTATACTTTCAAGCAAGTGCAGGTCTTAAGTAATCTCAAACTTCCTTATGTGATTTCTGAAACTGTATTGTATCTATATAAATTGACAAATGTAGGAAAAAGGTTTGGAGTTGGCTACTCCTCTTGTGCCAGTATATATAGTTGAGGGATATATACGTCCAATGGCTATAACCTTTTGGCTACATTAGCTTTATATCTGCAGTGCAAAATGCAGAAGCATTTTTCAGACCTGATGGAAGAGTGAATTGATTTTTAGCAGATTATTATTGCTTTAAGTGACATTAATGCTTTGCATGATATTCACTGTTACATATTCAGTGCTACAAATCTCTCCTTCTCACTCGGCAGGATTTCCGGGAAGCAGTGGAGGAGGCAGTAGGTGATGATGGTGAGCCCGTGCTAGAGGAGGGCAGGCTGGGGGAGATCCTCAGCACTCTGCCTCAAGCCTACCAGCTCCACACCAACATCTTCAATGAGCTGGACACCAGGATCAAACAGTGGTGAGAAAACACACACACCACAAACCACTATATCTGTTTTTGCCTTGAAACTTAACTGAAAATTTAGTCTCAGTAGGGTTGAGCTGCAGCTGATGCGGTTTAGATATGCATTGAAGACAAGCGCACTATTCTTGTCAGTCTGCTGGGACACAAATGAATGTTTATTAGCTTTAATCCTGACACAACCCTTTCTGCCAATGAGCCTCTCAAAGCGAGAAATAGTTGCTGAATCAGAAAAGATTCCACATATCCTGTATTTACTGTACAGGTGCAGTTGTGTGGAGAATAGGCTGCTGCAGACCACCAGACAGGCCTATTTAGCACGGTGGGCCTGCAACAAAACAAACTCTTATTAAATTCACTGGTCAGAAAAAAACAGTGCATGTCTTAATTATTTGCTGCTAATGGCCTTTAAATAAATACAGGATCCGTTGAATCTTTTCTGGTTCAGCGACTATATCTCGCTTTGAAAGGCTCATTGGCAGAAAGGGTAATTGCTTGTTAGTTGTAGGATTAAAGCTAATAAACATTCATTTGAGTCTCATCAGACTGATAAGAATAGTGCACTCGTCTTCAATGCATATCTAAACCGCATCAGCTGCAGCTAATCCCTACTGAGCCTAAATCATCTACAGTTTGGTCATCCGTTAGCTGTGTAACTTTTAAGCAAAGTTCACTCTCTTCTAACCCAGCCAACTTCATCCTAGATTAACACATTACTGCTAATTATCTCTGGAAAAAGTGCAAGGTGAGAAAATTCCATCAAATGAATGTCCTGATGTGTGTACATGCATATAAACATGCAACCATTACTTTAGCATAAGCCTTTAAAAGCTAGAGTATCATGTCATTGTTGACACCTCCACAGTGCGTCGCAGCACTCAGGTAGATTAGTCCTCAGATGTGTTTTGCCATGGTAGTGCCATCGTTAAAACTAGACGTGTCCTTGGATGCCCTCTGTGGGTTTGAAGAAGCCCCCTAATGCTTCTCATTCATCTTCAGGGAGGACAGCCCAAGGGTGGTGGGGGTCTTCCTGACGTGCCGGGAGGAGTTTGGGATCTTCACAACTTACATCAAAGATTATGACCGCTGCATGGCCCTGCTGGAGGAGAGCTGCAGACGAAGCCAAGTCTTTGCCGACATTGTCAAGCGATTTGAGGTGAGAAAGTGTAGTTTGTGAATTTTCTGGGAATTTAAGCTTCTTTAGTCATATCAGTTCCAAGATTTTACAGCTCTAGCTGTGAAAATTACTTGATTAAATTTGATTAAACTTAATGGCCTTAGAAATTCTCTTGCATTTAAACAATGGACAGGGTATCCACAAATCATTGTAAAGCTATTAACAAGGGCCCACTCTTAGCACATCTGACACGTTTGTGTTCATCACTAAAAGAAAGGAAACCCACACCAGCTGGACCTCAAAAGTCTGTTTGGCTGAAGTTACAAATGCCTAGTATATAAATGAAAATGAAATGTTTGCAGTTATAAAGATTTCTTTATTAGATTTCTCAATTAATTATCAAAATGAATGAAAAAAAGAAATACATTTATATATTCATTTCATTTACCTATTAACTTTATACACATATATAAATTACCTAAGTAATATTAATTAAAATGTAAAATAATATACATTAATTTACACCCTGCTCTTGTTATCAGCAATAACAGCAACTTCTGACCTTATCATAGACACAAGTAGACAAGGATCTGAGGCATGTTCCTACTTTCCTGGCACTTTTCCCTGTAGCCTCACTCAAAAAATAGAGTAATGACTGAAATCCCAAATATATTTGTGAATTTATACAGCAACATGTATACAGTAGATATTAAGCAACATCAACTACGTAAACTATGATGCAATTACACTGAAATAACTGTAATTAAAAACTAATATCTAGCAAAATTACCATGATAACTTCATCTTCTGTATGTCTCAATGGTGTAACTGAAAGAGGATCACACTCTTCATGCATGAGGCAAACTAATGTCTTCCCTGTGAGCACATCTTGAGTGTTTGGTGAATTCACTGACCACGCGTCTCAGTAGTGATTAGAATCGCCAACGACAAGAGGCCAACTGTCCCTGCCTCATTAATATTCATGAGCATCTGTATTCAGCAGTTCTTGGGAGTGTGGGGGTCTCTGGAAGGCTTACTCAATCTATAGAAGTGACAGAAAGCAAGAGGGGGAGAGAGAGAAAGAGAGAGAGATGAATGGTGAAATGAGCCCCTGTTCTGAACAGATGATATTGTTAAAATATCCTCTTTAAATTGAAATTGATCTAATCTGTGTGTGCTTTATAACTCTGTATAGATGATACAGTCACTTACAGCAATACAATTGATGCATTATAGCGGTGGTCTACACCATATTTTCACAACCGACAATCAAGCCTCCATCTGGGTGATTATCTCTTGCCGAGCAGTCTTTAGGGCATTTTCAGACATGTCTTCTGCAAATGAAAATTTCACGTTTAACTTTTGGTTATTTATGTTCTTATGAGTCTACACTTGCAATGTAAAAAGTCCTGCATTGTTTCTGTCCAATACAAACTGGCTTGTGTTTAGTAGAGGATTTATGTCCGTACAATAATTACTATTAATATTAGAATATGCGAATAGTAGTTTGTGAATGGAAAAAGTGTGTATACTATGAATTTTGTGCATGAAGATGTTCATAAACACAATTTTGAAGACACAAAGTATAATTAGGTGGGCACATGGCAAACTGAATTTCCTTAAATTTTGTAAATATTGTTTATTTTTCAGACAGTCCCTTGAAACTCATTGGTAACTGGTAATATAGGTACCAGTATAAATGTATACTTACTGGTAACTGTACGTATGTATGTATGTATGTATGTATGTATGTATGTATGTATGTATGTATGTATGTATGTATTTATTTGTATTTATAAAACAGTTACCAGTGAGTAGACATTTATACTGGTACCTATATTACCAGTTACCAATGACTTTCATGGAATTCATTTCTAAATTGCAGGTGATTTTTTAAAAGTTTCATTTGACCTAACAACAAGATTCTAAAATAATAAACAAAGTCAGAGTAAATATCAGTGCCACATAGGCTGGTCTTTGACTAGTGATTTTATCATGTTGTTCATCCTAACTGATAGCTTGTACTATATTCTTAAAGATTTACAGAGATTCACTCATGTGTCAATTATGTCTCACTGTGTCTGTCTCTGGGCCTCTATCGTGTATCAGTGATCAGTTTACCTAAATGACCCATTGTAACTACAGCTAGATTGAAACATGTAGAAACTGATTTTTTTTTTATTAATCCCTTTTTATGTCTTTAAAGGCTGACAATCGGCAGATATTAAGCTTAACAATCAGTCATAACCCGACATACATTCGTGAGAGCACTGATTGGCCTTTTGAGTCTGGTGAAAAATGCATGCGCTAAGCTGAACTGAATTGACTTACTTTGGGCCCCTCTGGCCTCCGCACACACACTCACTCCAACAATAACACACCTGCCCGCACTCACACTCACACACATAATCAATGTTCACACACAGGCCACACTCCTTCAGCAAACGGACATCAATGAATTAGCATCGCTAGCTCCAAAAGGTCAGCACAGTTTAAATGAAGAGCACAAGAAGACTCCAACCGTACAGCTCTCTTAAGCTGCTGTCAATTACCCTTAACTGCTCCGCCATTGATTCTGTAACTCCCCCCAATCAGTGCTTATTCTCCTTCTCTTGCTGCCTGGATGTGGACGCGGTCGCTGCTTTCATTGATCAAGCCCTGAGCTAGCATGGCGCCTTCGGTTACTCTGAATGCTCAGGAAAGGTCTGTGTAATGAACTCTATGGGACGTGAACTAGCATTGGCACAACTGCCCAAGGTGCAGCACTGAATCATCAGAAATGTGAAATGTGAAAAAGTTTGAGCATTTAGCATTAATGTTTAACAGGAATTTCTTTGAAGAAGTAACAAATTGATGAGTTTCATTGGAAAGTACACCATCAGAAAATAGGCACTGTACTGTCTGGCTTCTTGGAAGCAAAATAGGAATAAACATGGGTGATTTAGGACTTTTTTACAGTTGTGTATATTTGAAGACTTTAGTTTTAGTGTAAAGTTTAGTTTAGTCATATATTGACCAATCGACACTGATTATTAGGATTAAGTGTAAATTGTGTAAACATCTTCCCACTATGTATGCTTGGATAATCTGTATTTATTCTTCATAATGCTGAAGAACACTCCATGTTTTAGGGATGTGTACAATAACAGCAGTGTTCTGACCTTCCTGTTGACACCAGAAAAGCATCCTGTGCACTGCACTCTGTAGTAGTATGTAGTAGTAGAGTGGGGAGGACTAATCTCATTTGGGGTGTGTGTGTGTGTGTGTTGACAGCGATGATGTATGAATAGCGAGCGGCTGGTAAGATCACAATTGTGGCCTTATAAGATTAAACCACATTCAGCTGCAAAGCTGTTACAAGGGCTTACACAAACGTGTGTGTGCGTGTGTGTATGTGTGTGATTGAGCATGCTTGCGTGTACAGAAACAGTAAGAGAAAGGATATAAAGAGAGCAAAAGAGGTTCTAGGCATGAGGCTAAAAGAAGTGGGAGAGTGGCTCAAAGAGTAAGAGAAGGTGTGAGGGAGGGTAACACAGACGTTCTGTTATGATCCGCTGATTTGGAATTAGGAAAATGTTTAAAAACAATGCAAACTGTTTAATATTTAAGCACAGTCACCAGTGTTAAAAATCCCAATTGCCTTTTAATTTTCATTTTTAATATACATTTCTTAATTCATATAATAAACAGTTCATTATTAATATACCACATACATGTGGTGCAGATTATATAAAACATATTATTTTGTCACTGTCCAATGGAAACCTCATAACTCCACTTTTGTTCTCTGTTGGGTTTTTTTTTTATCGATACTATTGGTCGGTCTCCACATGGGTCTGCAAATTTAGAAATTATTGTGGGTCCGTAAAGTTTAGAAATAAAAAGTGTTGAAAATAGTTATACACAGTATACATTTATTTAGAATTAAAATAGTGTTTTGTGTTTCCTAAAAAATAGTCATTTTGGAAATGTTTTGGGCCGCACAGCGACGTAATAAAACTCATCATTATTGTCATAGAATCATTATGAGGCAAAAAAGAACATATTGAAGTGTGTTTGACATTGTCCACTCGATTGACAGTCACAGCTAATTAAATTAAGGTTGACCCCTGGTGCTTTAGTCAGTCAAGCACAGGTTACTCCAATGATAGCTTGGTTTTAATTATTAGTCTATAGACCATTGGCGAGGACAGCAGTCAGGAAAGGTTAAACGCAGGGATATCCAATAGTTGTATTCAATCTTGTAATGTGGTAGTACTACTATACCCTAGTTTCGGGCCCTTTGCATTAAAAGAGAACGAAACAACCTGTTGAGACACTTACACTAGAAGCCAATTGGACTGTTAATGATGCAGGTGCCACTAAGCTTCTATTATTAGTAGGTTTTTGAGTCAACAGGTTTCGAGTGTGCTTCAGAATTATTGTCCATGATCTTTGACCATATGCTACACATGCACCAAACAGAAATTAAATTGAAAAATGCTGAAGTGTGCTTTCAAGAGCACTTTTTCCTCATGACCCTTTCAGAGAAGGGATGTGGTGTCACAGTGAAGCTTTACTCTTATTGCGGTGCTTTTGTGGGGCAGCTGGTGGGCTAGTGGTTAGGGCGTTCATCCTGCGATCAGAAAGACGTGAGTTTGAATCCAAAGGCTGAATGGGTTTAGAGGAAGAATTTCACTCTGTGTGCTGTGGTGTGTTCACGTATAACAGAACGGACACTTCACTTTGCTTATTCCTGTGTGTGCAAGTTTTACTGTTCATTACAGCTTTATAGCGCTCTTATATTGCACAGGTGGACAGAGTGAGATAAAGACACTAGGAGTGTGTTACACAAACCGATTTGGCATGTAGGCAATGAGGCAGACAAAAGCCAATTAGTGAAGCAGCCTCCTTTAACAGGCCTGAATTAAATCAGGGCTGGGTGCAGACGCTGCCTCATCCTAGCTGAGGTTGATTTGTGTGAGCTATCTGCACACTGGCATCAGCCCCTGGCTCTGTCCATCGCTGGCGGCCTTCCAGCATGGCTCAAGAGTCGGCCCTCTCTCAGACACACACA
>JBBMFX010041522.1:0-11562 GCA_037832545.1 Rhabdalestes septentrionalis
AGACAGTCAGCCTGCCTTGACTTTGTGTGACTTAAGGCAGGATCTCTCAGTAGTAGCAATGTGTCCAGCTGTGCTAAACATTCTACAGTGTCCCTATACTTATGTCCAAGGCGATCGTCTTCGTCTTAATAACTCCAGCTCGCTGCGGTTTATTATGGCAAACAAGGGCTCTCATTGAGCCCTAAAGCTCTCATTGAGTCCTATTTAACTGTGAAGTTTCCCAGAGATTGGTGTTTGCCCCGTCTAGGAAAGACCTGAGCAATGAGTGCATGTTGAATGTGCGGCCCAACAATATTGTGGTGATCTGGGCCTATAAGCGGTTCATGTGCGGGTTATGGGGTGATGTGTGTGTGTGGGAGGGGGTGAGGGGCATCACTGGCCCATCACCATGGAAGAAAATGGCATTCTCTGTCCCTGTCCCTCCTGACTCGACCGCCCGTTACATTGGTGTCAGAGAGTGGGATGTAGACGCTTGTCAGAGGAAGGAGGACGCTGGAATGGAGCTGGCGGGGGTTTGTCGTCGAAACGCCAGAGAGAGAGCCGCAGCACCCCGACGACGCCAGCGCTGGGCTGCGGGGCACACACCGCCCACAGACCCCAAAGGCAGGTCGAGGTGGCCAAACGGAAGCGAGCGCCCGAAGAACGATCAAGCTCCCTGGCTTCAGCGGGAAGGAGCCGTTGGAGCCATACCTGGTGCAGGTGGAAACAGAGTTTAACAACTGGCAGTTGGGGGAGGCCGCCATGCACCTCATGCTGGCGCTGGAGGGGGATGCTCTGAAGGTCCTGCTGGACCAGCCGCGGGAGAGGCTGCAGGGGTTCGACCAGCTGGTGGCGGCACTTACGCAGAGTTTCGGGGGGCCCGTCCAGGAGGAGGCGGCGTGAGTCCAGCTCGGCGAGAGGCGGCGGGAGGTGGGCGAAACATGGGGTGCCCTCGCTGGGGACCTGCAAGAATGCGCGCGTCGAGCCTACCCACGATACCTGGCAGCTGTGCAAGAAGACCTGGTGCTGCATGCGTTTATAAACGTGGTCACGCCGGAGCAGCTGCAGCAACATGGGCGCATTGCTGCACCAACCTCCCTGTTGGCGGCCCTGGCAGAGACAGAGCGGCTGGAGGCGGTCCTGGTGAGCAAACTCAAGCCCTCCCTGCTTCAGAGAGTGGCAGCGGGGGAGAGAGCCCCACGGCGCCCCCGGTCCTGCCATGGACACAAGGACCGAACCCACCGGGCTGGGAGGAAACGACAGTGCGCCTCTCCACGGTAACGGGCGACATGGCGGTGATGAGAGGGAAGCAGCGGCTGATGCTCACCGTGCAGGGGGTCGAAATCGAGCACGAGGTGTGGCTGGCTGAGGTGACGGAGGAATGCATCCTCGGCCTGGACATGCTGACCAAGCTAGGAGCCATGGTGGACACCGGGGCGGGCCACTCCAGGTGAGATGGCGCTGGCGTGCAGGGGCAGTGACGTGGCCGCGGGAGTGGAGAAAGGAAGAAAACGGACAGTGCAACCATCCGACGAGACACACCGGGCTGTGAGGGAGCTGAGAGAGATAGACAGCAAGGGGCTGGACGCTGAGCAGCACGCGGAGCTGGAGCGGCCCCTCGAGTGGAACGAAGACCTGTTCGCAGCACGGGACGAGGAGTGCACACGAACCTGGCTTGTGCAGCACCAAATTAACACGGGCAGTGCAGCACCAATCCGTCTGCGGCCCCACCGGCTCTCCCTGGACAAGCAGCAGGTGGCGGAAAAAAAGGTGGAGGAGATGGCAGCTGCGGGCATCATTGAGACATCGGACAGTCCGTGGGAGGCCCCAGCCGTGCTGGTGAGGAAGAAGAATGGCAGTTGGTGTTTCTGCGTAGACTACCGGTGCAGAGCACCAGCGCGACTGGGACCACCACCTGCCACTGGTGCAGTGGGCCTACAGAACCGCCGTCCAAAACAGCACCCAGTGCACTCCAGCAGCCCTCATGTTCAGCCGAGAGCTCCGGACCCCCATGGACTTAGCGTTTGGGCCCCCACCAGAACCTGAACGCGTTGGGCTGGACTATGCTCAACGGCTACGGGAGCGACTCCGGGTGGTCCACGCATTGGCATGGGAGCACCAAGGGGGAGCCACGGCCAAGCAAAAATGGGCCTATGATTTGCACAGCCAGGGACGTGATTTCCGGGAGCAGGAACGCATCTGGGTTTACTGCCCCTCCAGGAAAAAGGGGCGGAGTCCCAAGCTGGACTCACACTGGCGGGGCCCAGCCTGCGTGCTGCAGCGGGTGGGGGAGGTAGTCTACCGGGTGCGGGTGGAGGGTCGCCACAAAGCGGTGCTTGTCCACCGAGACAGACTGGCCCCGTACCACCCAAAGGACTCTGGGGGGTCAGCCAACGAGGGGGCTGATGAACTGGTGGAGGTGAGTGACTCAGGGGAGGTCGTGGACTCTGGGACCGTTGGTGAACTGTTGGGGGGTTCGGGGATGACCCGGAGGAGGCGCTGGGCCCCAGCTCGCCTCCAAGACTACTTGGTGGGCTCAGTAGTGGCCGAGGACGGCTCACTGCTCAGCGGGGGGCTGTGTGGCGATCTGGGCCTGTAAGGGGTTCATGCGGGGGTTATGGGGTGATGTGTGTGTGTGGGAGGGGGTGAGGGGCATCACTGGCCCATTACCATGGTTACTGGCGAGTTTCCTGGGGAGTATAAAAAGAGCGGGCGGGAAAGGTACTGGTGGTTGGAGTCGGTGAACTTGGGTGTGGTTGGTGTTTGGCGGTGTACAAAGAAAAATAAAAAGAAAGAAAATGGCATTCTCTGTCCCTGTCCCTCCTGACTCAACCGCTCGTTACAATATTCTAAACCAAAACAACTGCAGCCCAACAAAAGTATGTCCCAGCATTACTGTTGCCTAATAAAATTTTAGCTGATCTCTGCTGCAACCCAATAAAATAATGTTCCTCTTTACTTTCTTTTGAATTATTAGCCTTTTGCCCCTTTAATGCCAGGTGGCACACCCCAAAGGAACTCCATTTAAACAAATTTCCAAGACTGTTGGCCAGACTAGAGAAAGGTGAAGAACACTGTATTAGTTTGCAGCTATTTTAATGCATCTGTGGAGTTTTCATCTTTTGCCCTCATCTTATTGTGATTTCAACCTCTTTGACTCCATTTGCTCATTCTGAAAACTTTCGTGTTTCTTCCTGTCTGGTTACACTGTGAAACCAAATTGACACGCTAATACGTTAATCTCTTTGTCAATGCTCTGACCAAGCAAGGATAGACGTTCCTTTGATTGGGTCTCTGAGCAATGTAAAATGTTCAATGATATCTGTCTTTACCTGCAAGCCAGCTAGCCTAATCCTGGAACCCACAAGAAAATCAGCCTACCCCCCCACTGCGCAGAGCTCCACTTAGATAAACTATAACCAGCTCTCCAGCCATGGTGCAGCCACTGTTCATGAACCTAAAGATATTTTGTTTTAAATGTTGTCAGCCTCATGAGGGTGCAGTGATAAGCAACCCTGAGACTTTGATCCAAACCCGAAAGATTCTTTAGAACTCCAACTCACTGCAGTATTGCAGGTTTAGAAACTGCAGCAGAAATTCGGTCCCAGCACAACCCTAACTCAAAAAGTTCTATCCCATCATGACTGCATCTGGACAATAGTGTCTGATCTCAAATGCAGCCCAATAAAATTGTGCTCCAACACAACTGCATCCTAACAAACTGCTGACAAAAGTTTACCTCAAAGAAACTTTGACATTAAAACACAACTGTAACCCAAAAAATCCTGTCCCTGCAATATCCAGCCCAGCAAATTCTGTCCCAACACAACTATAGCCCAGCAAAATATCGTCTTGACACAACAGAATTCTGTCCTAACTCAACTATACTTCAACAACATTCTACCCCAACACAACTATATCTGTCGTGTCAGACTGCAGATGCAGGAAAATTCAGAAAACAGAGAGTTTAATCATGCTTAAACCAACAATGGAGCTCTATGAAACATGTGGGTTGATATGCAGCTGCATGTGACAAACAGATGCAACGAGACTTGTACGGGTAGGTACTCTGGAGATTAAGTCCACTGGGGGCGTGGTCGGGGCAGTACAGACTTGACAGTATACGAACAAAATTCTGTCCCAATTCAACAGTAAAAAAAATACTTTTTCCAGCTTAAATGTAATCCAATCAAATTCTGTCCCAATATAACTGAAAGTCTATTCCAGCTTAACAGTGACCCAACAAAACTCTTTCCTATCACAACTGTACCCCGACAAAACTCTGTCCCAACATAAGTGACCCATTGCAATTCTGACCAAACAAAACAATCCATCAAAATTTTGTCCCAATGCAATTATAACTTCACAAATTTCTATTCCAAAAGTACACTACCTCATTAACAGCATGCCAGATTAAAAACTATTTAAGTAAATAAATGTAAAGTGGAAGAATAAAATAAAATTGGTAGAAGGTGAGAGATAAACTCTTGAGGATGAATGTAAAATATGGACACAACCTGAACCCAACAAATCTGCGAGAAACCATGACAATTTTGAGCTTTATAACATTAATTCTGTTATATTTATCGAAATGTAAAAATTGTGGGATTGCCTTCAGCTTTCAGAGCTTTAATAGGAGTGAGCTGGCAGCCATGAGCCCCACTGTAAGGACCCAAAGCTTTTTGGTAAACATCATTACTGCCTGCCTGCCTGCCCGCCTTATATTTCAAATGATGCAGTGGCCATGTTTACTTGGAAGGATGAGGTGCGTTGGTGGGCACAGTTGCCAACTTAACTGTGCTGTTCATTTAGTGGAGAAATGAGTAAGAGGGAAGTAGAGCTTAACGAGACTCTGGGAGAGTGGTAGACAGCAAATCCGCTCAAACATTGTCCTATCAGAGAGCGACAAGGCAGTGGGTGGGCAGCGGTGTAGGCCTGACTGTTTATATTCAGACATTTCATTGTTGTTTTTTCAAATATCTTGTCCGTATATTGCAGGTCCTATTTTCCAGACAATGTGTTTGAAGTCCTTGATGTTTTGTCTTTCTTAGGATGCGTTTAATATACAGAGATTTGTAAATAAATGGTTTTGAGATATACATAATTACATAATTCATCAATTTGCAACAGCATATTTGGTTTTGAATGTAGTTATTAATGCAGTCTCTAATCAAAATATTAATAAAATTCAAAATAAGACTGAATTGTACAATTACAACAAACTATTATTATCATCCTACACTTTTGTATTATCCTACACTTTTTGTATTTGTAGTTGGGACATCATCACCACAATTTATTTTTTAGGATTTTTTTTCTTTTTATATGAAAATGGCCCTTTAAATAAGCCTGATTGACTAATTGGAAAGTGCACTAATACACTGGCTAAGAGAAACCAGCACACAGGCTTATTTCCAGCCGCTGCACCAATCTCTTCACATGAGGCTCAGACTCCAACCCAGCTGCTGGATCCCTTTGTCATGTCCTCGGCCTACATGAGACGAGAAAAGATCCCGAAACTTCAGAGTAAAACAGTCTAATGAAGGAGAGACACACTCTCTGGCTTTGTATCCTACATCTGCACAAATTCTGTGCTCAGTAAGCGTTTGCAAAGTCTTTACTGCTACATACACTTACACACACATGTTTTACAACCATGTGTTGATTCCGGGTAATTACCAGGAGGCCTTTCTCTGGACGAGTGTGGACTGTCCTGGATTAGACTCCATCTGACTCCTGGGACTCATTAAGGTCTGATACTCTGTAGAAAACAGCCAGGTCCAGACTCGTGCTGGGCGAGTGTAAGCACAGACCTGGGAGTTTTACAAAGTGTTAAAGAAGTGTGTGTGTGTGTGTGTGTGTGTGTATGTGTGTGTGTGTGTGTGTGTGTGTGTGTGTGTGTGTGTGTTTATGCGATTTCTGTGTAAGAAAGCAGAAGAATGTCTCTGTGTGATGTAAGTATGTTCACACCAGTATGTGTGTGCATTTCTATTTAAGAGGGTCTGTGTGTGTGTGTGTGTGTGTGTGTGTGTGTGTGTGTGTGTCTGTGTGTATGTGTGTGTGTGTGTCTGTGTTTGTGTGTGTGTGTGTGTGTGTGTGTGTGTGTGTGTGTGTCTGTCTGTCTGTGTGTGTGCACTGCAAGGTGCCATGTCTCATAACACAACTCCTTTTAGAGTGATGCATGGCTGCTTTGTTTATGACACAGTGTGCAGAGTGTTCTCATTCGCTCTCTCTTTCTTTCTATTTCTCTCTCTCTCTCTCTCTCTCTCTCTCTCTGTCTCTCTCTCTCCCTTTTTCTCTCTTCCATTTCTGTCTTTCAATATTTATTTATTTTCTCTTCTTTCTCCCCATCATTTATATATACATCTCTCTTTTTCTTTCCTCTGTTTCTTTGTCATTCTCATTTTTCCTCATTTTTCCTTCCTTTCTCCCTCTTGACTTTACAGTAATGGCCTGCAACACATACGTGTGTTATGTATGTGTATGTATTTGTAGAATCTCATACATGCACACACACACATCAGATTTTACCACGAATGAAGCACTGTGCCGCAAATTACACAGCTGTCAGTCCAAGCACAGTCCCCACACACTGAAAGTGCTCATGCTCTTTTAACATCCTCACTGATCAGCCATTCATTTTGATTGGAAGAGATGTAGCGAATGTGTTCATGATGTGAAGGAACTGATGACGTTATGCTACATTCAGACGCAGCAATCGATGGCACTCTTAGAATGGAAACTGGTGGGAGGCAGACGAGGGTGCGGTATGTGTGTGATGAATGTGCTTGTATTTACTACTGATGGCACCCTTCCAGAGGCAGGTATCACTATCGAGCTATTATCAGTGGTGCTGCATTACATATCGGACAAAGTGAATTGAACCTTGTTCAGTAACAAATTCAGTTCAGTTCAGTTTGATTTTATTTATATAGTACTTTTTTACTGCCAATGTCACAAAGCAGCTTTACAGAATCCAGTTCTGCTTTTAGTGAGCCAAAGGCAACAGAGGCAAGGTAAATCTCCATAATTCTGGAGGAAGAATCCTCGGGAGGACCAAGACTCAAAAGGGGAACCTGTCCTCCTCTGGTTGACCTGAGAGGGTCTCTATGGAGACTAACAATAAAAGGCCTTCATGTACAGACTTAATCACTGCAGAACATGTGGCAATCAATGGCTAATGGTGAAGGTACACCTGTATTTACATTGTATTGCAATGATTCAGATCTTACAGCACACTTTGATAATCAGATAAGATAAACCTTTAGTAGTACCACAAGTGGGAAATGTGTTTCCAGTGTATCTCACCCAGTTACAGTGTTTCTAATGTGTCAGTAGCTGAATTTTATTCCCAAAGGTGAGGTTTTTAATTTTTCTCAGCATTCTTTAACCATGCGACAAAAACCTAACGGAGCTAACTTGTTCGTGATGTCCTGGTAAACTTTCTAATTTCTCCCATTTGATAGTAACATAGAGTCTGAGTGAGGAGGAACCGTCAGAGTCAGTAGAGGTAGTGGATGGGGGAGGAGCACAGGGGCTGTCCAAAGTAGCCAAACCAGTTGGGGACACTTGGGCAAAGGACCACAGTGAGGCCAAATCCAGGATGAGGTGGTATCCTGGAGCCCCAGCGGTGGTTAACCAGCCTAAACTGGTGGACAGCGATACTCCTTGGAGAAGACATTTAAAAGAAAGTGATGGGAAACAGAGTTAGTTCTGTTTACAGTGTACAAATGATAACTTTAAAGAGTGCAAGTTGAGACTATTGCATAACCAGCTATAACAGCTATGATCTAACCCGAAGCAGCACACCCTCACATTGTGTCATGTTTATAGTTGCTATGTGCATACGAAGAGTGTTTGACTTCTTTTACGTGCTCATTATAGGGAGTTTCATGTAGAAACAGCTCATTTTGAAGGTTGGTAGGATTTCAAGACATCGGGCCAATATCTATATTGGTATTGACACTCAGTATCGGAAAAGAAAGTGGTATTGTGCACTACCATGCTAAACCAGTAGGGATAAGCTCTCCTGCATTTGTGCTTGCATGTATTTGCATGTGTGTGTGTGTGTGTGTGTGTGTGTGTGTGTGTGTGTGTATGTATGAAAGCTGGTGTGTCAGGGTGAAGTGTGATCTCGTCAGTACTGTAATGACTCCTGCTAGTCTCAAAGAGAGCTGAGGAAAGGATGTTCAGCACAGGCTTCTTTCATGTGTGACATACGCTCTGCATCACTCTACACTCTCTACACTCCGCTTTTATCTGATCAGTCCTAAAGCTACAACTTCATTTTTTTTATTCCAGTATCTCACATGATGGTGCCGCGTTCACACACACACACACACACATACACACACAAACTTATGTGATGCTTAATGAGCAGGAGCACGACACACAGAGCTTTGAATACTGTCATCTGTGCAGAACGAGCCGCTGCTTTGCGGAATAAGAGAAGTGACTCATTGGGAGAGAGGGAGCGTCTACGGCCTGATTTTGGAGGGCCGAGTTGTGATGAAAAACTTACTGGCTTTATCTGACACGCAAGATCACACATTCATCAACCAATCAGCGAAATCCGAGAAGTCAATCCACCAATGAGCAGCTGACGTGAGATGTAGCTAAAGCATAGCCACCGAATTAGTAGAATGTATCTTTTTTATCTGTTTGAGTGACTTTTTGATCCATAACCCCAATATGGGTTTTGATTTATGTTCATACAATGGTGAGTTGCCCTGTGAGCTGGAAGAGAATGCCACTCTGGCGAGCTTCTACAAAGGTCTTACAGCAGAGGTCTTTACTACCACATAAAAAACAGGGGGCTTCAAAGGTCCCATGCATTTGTCTCAGTTCTGGTGTATATTACAAATGAATCTTTTTAATGTTGTTATTAATTTATTATTATTATCTTAGTTGTATTAAAATTTTGTTTACGTTCAAGGACAAAGGATCGAAAAAAAAGATTAGGTTTACTGTCCTGCAAGTGTGTAAGTGTGTCCGAGTGTGTATATTTGTGTGTGTTTGGAATATAAGTACACAAATACATGGGTTTGTGAATGTATTTGTATATCTGTGTTGTGTGTGCATGCTTGTGTGCCAGTATTTGTGTGCGCACATACTTATGAATGTGTTTGAATTTATGTATGTGTGTATCTGTATGTGTGTGTGTATGCAAGTGTGCAAACCTACGTGGGTGCATGCATTTTCTGTGTTAGAATGTGTGAGTGTGTGTGTGGGGGGGTGGACATATATAAATGCACACTCACATCTTAGTGTCTGTGCATGTGTTGGTGTGTGTGTGTGCGTGTGTGTGTATACCCTCTTTCCTCTGATGTGCTGGCATGAATTATTGAGGCCATTATATAACATCTGTGTAGAAAAATCGGACAGTGCTGGCGTTTTCCAAACAGCGCTGCTGCTGGAAGAAGGATCTGCAGCCCAGCAGAGGAGAGGCTTTAATCGCTGGTAAACTCTGTACACACATCCGAATCAGCACCTCTGCTTTACTGTGCCAGTGGGTTTGGATGAACAGGGTGGCTCAGGTTTATTTCCAGTGTTTGGAGACGGTGGTGTGATGAGCATTATAGAAGCATCAGTTTTTAATTGGCATCATGTGGACGTGAGGTTGCTTTCATTTCAAGTGTTAGCTGAGTAAACATGCCTTTACAGATATTTGAGCATATGACAATGCAATTTAGCCTCTCAGTGCGGATTCAACAAAGTGATCTTGAGATCTCATGTCTGTACTGTCTTAGGTTTTTTGCTTTATCTAGATAGTAGCCATGATACAGTTCCTTTTTTGTGCTGTGTTGTGCAATCAGTTTAGTTTACTGAACTGAGGGCCAAATTCATATTCCATTGCCAACCTATTGTTCAATTGGTCAGTTATTCTGATATCAGGGGAAATACACTACATGGACAAAGGTATTGGGACACGCCTGTTTTTCGGCCAGGCCACTTTCTTCCAGTGAAGGATAATCTTAGTGCTTCAGCAGACCAAGACATTTTGGACAATGCCTTGCTTCCAACTTTGTGAACACAGTTTTGGGAAGAACCTTTCCTATTCCAGCATGACAGTGTCTGAGTACACCAAGCAAGCTGCATAAAGACAGGAAGAACTAGACTGGCCATGGAGAATACTGACCTTAAGCCCATTCAGCACCTTTGTGATGAACTAGGACGGAGACTGTTTGCCAGATCTTCTTGTCGAGCATCAATACCTAAACTCATAAATGTTGTGTATAATGTATGGGAACCAATTCCCAGAGAAACTCTAAAATCTTGTGGAAAGCCTTCCAAGGAAAGTGGAAGATGATATAGCTGTTGGTCTAATGGTCAGGTGTCCCAATACTTTTTGTTCATGTAATGTATTCATGACTAACAGCTTGTATAGTTATTTAAATGACACAAAGTTTCTTTTGATATGATCGATTTACACACATTCATCTCTAACAGAAATCAGCTACATTATTAGCCTTCGATCTCTGTTTATCTGTTTCTCATCTCGGCAGGTTAAACGAGTGACTGAGGATGGGCTGGGCTTTTTTACACATTTCTTATCTTGCTTCAGTCACTCAAAGAAGTAAGATAAGACAAGAAAGGAAGTGTGGCTGTGTTCAGCCTTTAGATCACATTGATTGAGAGTGACAGGATATTTTATATTCTCTGTAACAAACATCATATATATTTATAAACTTGGACATTGTTGTTTTTCTCAATATGCTTTACTAAATGATATATGTTTTCAACATTATACTTACAAGAGCATTTTTCCTCAGTTCTGTTTTTTTTAACTTTAAATTCATTTGAAATTGTGATTATCTGATGGTGTTATGAATACAATAATCCACAAAATCCATGAGAATGTTCTTTAATTCTTTAAGGTCTGTAAACTCTTAATGGCTCAAACAGTTGTTTGAAATCCAATTTCATAACTCATAACAATTTTTTATGATGTTAATCTCAGTACTTGTTTCAAAGATGTGGGCTACAAACGGCAAGTTTTTTTTTTTTTTTTTTTTAATTAAATATTTGTTCTGGTGGTGTCAAAATTACAGTAGTTATATCCGATCAAACATGGCTTAGAATAGGCATCTGACCAAACGAGGTTCAGAATAAGCTTGTGGCCAGACATGATGCACAAAAATAAGCCATTTACACCCATTATAGCAGTTACAAAGAAGCTTCACACCTCTGGAGCCAAGAGCAATTAATTTAAGCAAACAACAGGAACTGGCAACCACTACAGGTAAAGTGACCCTTAGCATCAACCTCAGGGCTCTCATTTGCATTGGAAGCATAGATACACTATATAGACAAAAGTATTGGGACACATCTGTATTTCAGGCATTAAAGGCCCATAACCACGTGGCTGTCCTGACCTCAACCACATCCAGCACCTTTGGCAAAAACTGGAACAGAGAACTGGAAATCCTTTTAAAAATGGAGTGGAAACGATAATGCACACGGCGCAACGTGCTTTCGTCACTGGTGCAACGCATCATTGCTATAATGTGCGAGCGTATCGTGCATTTTTCCGCCAGAAATCTGCGCTGTGATTATAGCAGATGACAATGCGCTGGGTGGGGC
>JBBMFX010041560.1:0-11561 GCA_037832545.1 Rhabdalestes septentrionalis
TCTCTCTCTCTCTCTCTCTCTCTCTCTCTCTCTCTCTCTCTCTCTCTCTCTCTCTCTCTCTCACTCTCTCTCTCTCGCTTTCGTGTCTGGTTAGAAATAATACAGGCCAAACCTGATGTCAGTGTTTTGGCAGCATTATCCACACAGATTGATCATATGCATACACATGCCTGTTTTCATGTCATAAAATGAGCTGTAGCGGGTGTAATATAACTCATAATGACAGGAATAAGTGGAACAAAATCACTGAGGAGAGCCATTCCATATGCACTGAACACTTCTATATGTTGACCACTCAGTGTCCAAATGCGAAACGTGATCTAATTCAAACACATCAGACAAGTTGACTGTTTTTTATTCCTTAGTTGCAGTACATCAAGTCATCAAGCATATGAAACCAGCAGATAAAAAATGACTGCAAATAACCTTATAGAAATTATGTATTAAACTCAAATTGGCACAGATTTTTATTGTAGGCAAAACCATCGAAGGATGGGTTTTATGTCATTTTCCTGTTGGCATCCATGGAAGTTTAGTGCCAGGCCCCAGAGTAGAAAATGCTGAATCATTTTTCATGCATTTCAGAGGGTCACGCATTGCTGGTGAAGTAATCCAGACCCAGCAGCTGCTGGAGGGGGAGGAAGAGCTTAGTGACTGTCAGAGGTCACACACGCACATACATACCAGTTATGTACAGTGATCTGTGGTGTATCTCCGGAATGAGTCAGCTGCTTCTGCGCCGATTAGTAGAGAGACCGTGCTGTGTGGCAGGTTACTGGGTGAAGCTGGGGGGCCTCTGGCTCTTCATGCCGATTTTCACGCCTCCTGCCATGCAGCCCAGAACAAAACCCTTTTTCTGCCTCTGAATATTTTTCCCAGCATTGCGGCTCTCCAGCTCATTGCCTCAGAATAGTAAAGAGCCACTCTCTCTCTCTGTCCTCTTTCACTTCTTTTCCCCATCTGAGTTTTTTTCTTACATCCAAATCCTGATGTTTTCAGCTCTCCAACTTTTAGCATTCACTCTTCTGGGCACATATCATATGTCCTATCTCTGCATTTTAAAAGAATGATTTAAAAATAATTTTAAAGAATACTTTTCAGATTTCGTACTTATGATTCAATATTTTGTTAGTGAATAATCTTGTCTTGTTTAAGTGGAAATGAATATTTGTTTCTTATTCTCTTTTTTTCATTTGCACTCTCTTAGTACATAATTTGGTGCTAGATTGTAATTTGTGAAAGATGTGGTATAGATTACGTAGGAATATTGCTATTATCATTATTAGTTTACCAGTATACCACATTGGACTCCACACAGAAAACTCGATTGCTGTATACATGAAGTGGTACGAAGGACAGCGCTGAACTGGTCAGGTCTAATTCCTAATTACTCCCATTCTCAGTTGAGGTTAGCTAGCCATAAAAGTAGAATGGTCTCTCTGTTGGCTAAATGCAGCATTCTCATCATTAGATTTACTCAAGTTAGCTAATTAGTGTCTGTTCCAAGACCATGATCTACTCACCCACTACACACTTTTCTGATTGTCTACATTGCTGTGAGAATTTGGTCTTCAGCCACACAACAATTTGATAGATCAGGCACTGTTATTGGATGATTAGTGGGAATCCAAAAAATTCCAAAGATGTTCGGTGGTATTTGGCTAATGTGTGACAATCTCCGTGTATTTCAATTTATTGGAAATGCTTTCCATGGAAATTACATAGGTTGTTCAAGGGCAGATAAATGCCTGTAGCAGCAATGGGAGCAGTGTCTGGATACATTTGAACACAAACAAAAACACATACACCTTCATCCAGTCACTCACACCACTGCGTAAGAACAGGAAGTCCTTGCTCTAAGCTCTCATCACCATACATCTGCTACTAATCCCCCTGTCTCACGACACGCACAAACATGATGGATGACCAGCTCTCCATACTGCTCATTTCTCGTAAATCTCTGTGACAATTTGAAGTAAGACTCACTGTTTATGTATACACTGTTTATATATACACTGTTTATTTCACTCATTTTAAATCAGTTCTGAATAGGCCCTGAGAGACAGCCTCTCCATCTGTGATTCTTATTGCTTTTCTCTCTCTCAGACAGACTATGTTGGAGGCAGACGTTGGACATAGAGGTCCCCACAGTTCAGACACCGACCTTAGAGGTCATGGGTCAAGGCAGAGGTTATAATGTCACTAGGTTGCGGAAGACCGTTATGGAGGATGAAAGACAGACAGTGCTCTTGTCTCTGTGTCTCAGTGTCTGTTATATGGTAAATAGACAAATGCAGGGATCTGACTTTTGCACTCTCTCCTACTCGTTTTTTCATTCTCTCTCTCTTGCTCTCAATTTTTGCCTTCTGCCTTTTTTCTTGATTTTTTTTGCTTTATTTTTACTTATTCTTTCTCTTCTATACTCTTTCATCCTTTTGCTGCACTTCACCACTCCTCTCACTCTTGCTCACTTTTTGTCTTTCCCTCCCTTTTCCTCTCTTGATGTCATTCTTTATTTTTACTCTTTATTGCGTTCTTTTTAACTTATTTCTCATTCATTTTCATTCTCCCTTTTGCTTTCCTTAATCCATTCTCTTTCTTTTGCTCTGTTTTTCTTTACAGTTATTATTCTTTTTACACATTTTTGCACACATTTTTCATCTGTCTCTTTCTCTTTCTTACTCTTTCTTTCTCTTTAGCCTTTCCCTCCCGTTTCCTTCCTGCTATTTTCTCTTTATTTTTCTCCTCATCTTTCTCTTTCTTACTTTTTCTCCCTTTTGCCGTCCTTCACCCTCCCTCTCTCTTTCTCTTTCTCTTGCTCTCTATTTTTGCCTTACCCTCCCCTTTCATTCTAGATTTGTTCTTTTTTACTATTGTTCTTTTTTTATTGCTTTCATACACTTTCTTCCTTTTGCTGTCCTTCATCCTTTCTCTCTCATTTGCTCCCTATTCTTTCTTGATTCTTTTTTGCTTTATTTTTACTCATCTCTTTCTCTATTTCATACTTTTTCTTCCTTTTGCTGTACTTCCCTCTTTCTCCCTCTTTCTCCCTCTATTGCATGTTGAGCCTCCACACATGCACACACTCACTCAAGCTCTTGCTCCTTCTCTCCCTCTCTCACACGCTCTCTTGTGCTCTCTCTCAGTAAATGTTGTGTTTTTTAACTTTTCAGACAAGTGTGTAGCAGATGTGTGTTGGTAGCTCGGTGCTGAGACATGTAGTAATGCACCAGGGAGTTATGGGTTATGAATCACGGTAATGAATCTGTTCTACTGCATCTGTACTGCACACGGGTGACGTTACTTCTTTGATCAATACATTTTTCATGCACTGATTGTTTGGAAAAATGCATAATGACATTTATGCAATGACATTTTTCAGGAAACATTAAATGTGTGTGCAAAGAATATGCGGTGTCAAAGTACGTCTCCAGTATTGTTGGCATGTCAGACCTACCAGTTTTGAGGTAGTTGATACTAAAATGTGAATATGTGGAATTAGGAATACTTTCTGGTTATTCTACTCCTTGCTTTAACACTAATTGAAGTTGGCCTCTCTTTTCCATCACTCTACTATAACATACATAATGGGTCCAGTTGGCATTGGTGCTTTGCTGCATTCTATGCCATTAGGCCCTCAGTTTGTGTCCATCACTTCTTTTACATTATAAACAGAGCCAGGATCCTTTCGCAGCTGTTCAGTGTTACTGGACACTCTTTGTGTCTTCTCTACGGTTTGTTAAATAGAATGACAGATTATTTTATACATACTGTATATACATACATATATTTTGGTGATAACTTAAAAAACATGAACATATAATAACATTATAAATTATGACATTATTCATTCAATTATCTTTTGGTTAGGTTATGCTTGAACTATTGCACATATTATCAAAAAAACACTTTGTGGTGTCTAATTTAGATATCAAATTGCAAAGGTTAAATAAAGAACTGATTAATATCACAGGTGATTCCAAGACAATCCCAGTTCTGAACACACACAAAGCAAACATTTGCCTGTAATTGTAGGCTTGTGCAGATCTGGAGCGGAGTCTTAGGGGCCTATGTGTTGGTGTGGAGGCCGTGTTTTAACTCTGGCCTTTCATGAAGCACATGAGTAGGGGTCAATGGAGCACGAAGCATGCTGAAGGGCTGCTGTGAGAAGCGTGATTTAGGGCAGCGAGAGGCAGGGGGTGAGGAGACAGAGGGGATGGATCTTGGAGAAACAGGCATGGATGATGGGTAAGAAGAGTTTTGGAATTTAGATTGGATTCTATTAACAGTTTAATGAAGCTGGAATTCATGCTGAATCTTGAAATTCTTCCAGAATCTTGATTATAATATGTAGCATTATACAATGTCAACCCCTTTGGAAAATCCTTGATCCGATCTTTTTTTTTTTTTCTGATCTCGTTAAAGATGACTTTTTATTTACATTTGACACAATGAATGATTAGATTCATCCCAACATCCACATAAATAGCTTGCAGATTCTGAGTTTGGTCAGTTTCACTGCAATTAGAACACTTTTGTTAGAGGACTCATATTCTTATTGTGGCTTTCTGTGCTATCAGCAGTCCAAAGGGCAATGTTATAATAGTTATTACTAAATGCCATATTCTCTAGTCCAAAAAATTTCATAAAATCAGTTGCAAATTCTGCAATTTTACTAGTTGTTTGAACTAGTACACTTTTTGAATTACTGCAAATGTTTGTCAAAATTTGTTGCCACTGATCCTTTATTCAAAGCCTTTCCAAGTTGTTCCAAACAGAACGTATGCTGCAGGCCCAAGGTCTGGAAGCAACAATACATTTGTAACAATACATTTGTAAAAATTTAGGACTGTAATCGTCAGGTGCATTGTGAATAAACATAATGCAGTAGTGCGAGTGTACATGACTGGAAACCAATGGAATATTTTTGCCGAAACTCTTTGGTTAAATAAAAAGTCTTTTGATGGTTGTTGACAGATTTACTTGATTGTAAAATATTTATATAAAAAAGGCTTTCATTGGTCTGTAGTGTTGGTAGTGCAGCTTTATAGAATGAATAAACCCATTTTGCAAATTTTGTCTAAAGCTGAAACTTGGTTTGGCAAATATAGTGTAGGGTTTTTGGAAAACCAAGGTTGTCTGTGAAATGTTTTGGTATGTAAATGGTTGGGAGAGAAATGTTTCAGAGTAATGTTTCAGAGGCCCACAGTCTTTCCTCTAGCCCAGCTGTGCTGTTAAAGTCCTTCACTGAGACCAACTTTTTCCTTCTGCAGTGGGTTCACTCCACACTCGTTCTCCATGTAGGACTGTGGTCATCGAACCCCACAGCCGGCCTGATAAACATGTGACCAGCTCAGCCAGGCCCTGCAGAAACAAAGCCAAGGTTTGTTTACACTTTATGGAGAAAGTATTGGGATGCCTCACTATTACATTTCCAGCCCTTAGCAGACAATTTTAACCAATTGACTTCCATTGCCTAACTACAGGGGGCAGTCTCCCTGTAGCATCTTGGGGTCTTGCTCAGGAACCCAGTGGTTGTTTGTTAAATGTAGAATTGAAACCCATGACCTCTTGATCCAGAGGCACATTTCCTACCCACTAGGCCACCAATAAAATTACACCAACAGACCATTACACCAACAGGGACTTTATTGACATTGCATTAAAATACATAGACTTTGGTCCCTCCTTTGCAAATAGAAGATCTTTCCACAAGATTTTGGAGTTTCTGTGGGAATTTGCACCCATTCATTGTGGTCAGGGCTTTGTGTGGGGCAGTTAAGTTCTTCCACACCAAACTCATCCAGCCATGACTTAATGGACCTTGCTTTGTGCGCTGGGGCACAGTCAGGCTGGAACTGAAAAGGTTCTTCACAAACTAGATTGCTCTTCACTGGAACTAAGCCCAAAACCTGAGAAACAGGTGTGACCCAATACTTTTGGCCATATAACATGTATAATGTTTTAATGTGGTGTTGTTCACATACATATGATATTGATGTTATGATTTAGGATAACACAGAAGGTCCCACTACATTTATTACAGTTCTTTACTGTATTTTTAAATATTCAAAGACTGAAGCAGAATTTATACACATACATTACTAGACACATGTAAAAATGTTTAGACTAATTATTCACCCTGCTGCTCATAGATATTTCTTCATGTAGAGTAGTCGTTTTTAGCATGGTAGCCTGAAAGTAAAGTACTTCATTTAAAAGTAGCTCATTTAAATGTTTAGTTTTTAAACAGGAAATACACTATGGGTCAGTTTCCCCGACAGGGATTAAGCCTAGACTTGGACTACACTTTCCATTTCAATGGAAAATCTCTATTTACAGCACAACGAAATCCAGGACTAGGATTAATCCCTGTCCGGGAAACTGACCCATAGTGTATTTCCTGTTTAAAAACTAAACATTTAAATAAGCTACTTTTAA
This sequence comes from Rhabdalestes septentrionalis, assembly GCA_037832545.1. NCBI lineage: Eukaryota > Metazoa > Chordata > Actinopteri > Characiformes > Alestidae > Rhabdalestes > Rhabdalestes septentrionalis. The sequence goes on from JBBMFX010041560.1 coordinate 6,442, forward strand.
ATGAAGTACTTTACTTTCAGGCTACCAAAAGTGATTTTTACAGAAGTAAAGCCACTTTAGGTCACCATGTCCAGTGGCAAGCTCTGACTAGAGGAATACAAAGCCCCTGAGTTGTGTTCTCTTAAGTGATGGAGCTCCATACCTTTGATATAGTCGGTCATCTAGAGCTTATCATCCAGCATGACCTCACTAATTGTGAAAAACCTAGAGGCTGTCACTGCAGCAAAGGGTTTACTCAGTTTAAGAGAGCAGGATTCATTCAAAATATTGGACCATAAGGTGTCTAAACATTTTTGGACACATACCATATCATATCTGTACCTGCACTGGAAAAGAAATCCAATTCTAAGACACTCCAAACATACAATTTCATTCTGCAGTTCTATATATAATGCAAACGATCTTGTCAGATGTTCTACAGCCATATAAAAAAAAGATTGTATTAATTTTTTTTCCATGGCTACATATGCATTTAGAGTATATAGTTACAGCAACCTAAGCAATACTGCATTCCTCCACTGTCAGGTCAAATTCTGACCTTTTAGATATGATCTCTTTACCAGGGCTGATTTAAGTTTTAATTTGAAATTAATGGTCACTCCCTTTCAGTTGCTCTTGATTTATTTGCGTAGTGGGGAAGGCAATACCGCTGAGTGTGAAATGTTCCCCATTCTGGGAAAATAATCCACTGTTTACAAGCCAAATATTTCAGCCCCCGCAAACAAAAACTGCAAAAGCTTGGATTTGGAGTTTGGCTTTGTTAATTGGCTTAAGCAATTCCTGTGTGAGTGAGCTGTTTGTACGGAGTCATGTGAGGCTACATTCCGCTGCCCTGTTTGTGTGTTGTCTGAGCGTGTGTGGTTTTAAGTGTGCGAGACCAAGGGGCTTAGCATCACAATTCGTCTTTAATGAGCCTATTGGCTCTGCATTCTCAGCACAGCCCTCCTAACCTCCATTAAGAAGGATCTTCTTTACATTAGTCCTAATGGCTCTCAGCAACCATTGACTATCGTTTACTGTTACGCAAACCAGGTCTGCTACAGCCTGCCTCAAGGTTTAGACCACACATTGGTGTCGCGCCACTGTTTAGATATAGATGTGATGCTGGAACAGTTCCATATAAAGTCAGTGGAGACGTCAGAGTCGTACTTACTCCAGCCTTGTCCATTCTTTAAATGATTAACGTTTTAAAGTGGCACACTTTCCCTCTTACATCAGTAGTTATTTTGATGTTCAATAATGTTTGACATGTGAAGTTTGCTTCTTTAGATTTGCACAGAAGCTACAAGGTTAAGGCTTTTGAATTGGGTAAAAAAGCAAAAAGGAATTGGGTAAAATATAAAAATGTGCACAAAATTGATCTTCCTTCCTCAGAGCAACAATGTAAAAAGCCAGCCTAATTGACTTCCATTAAGAAATATTTGCATTGCATGAATGTGACAGCTGTCACACATATGCTTCATTTTTTCCTGGGCTGTTTCCACATACGGACTTCTAATATTTTTGGGGTTTTTTTTCTGTATACCCACATACTTTTCCATACCTCAAAAGTTAGGGAGTACAGTAAATAGTAAGGCCTGAGTAGGTATTTTGAAATATAAAAAGAATTGGTACAAAATATGTTTTGCAGGGTTTGGGCTAGGCCCCTTATTTCTATTGAAGGACAGCCTTAATGCTTCTGCACACCAAGATATTTTGGACGCCATGCTTCCAATTTTTTCTAGGAGGCCTATTCTATTCCAGCAGGGTTTGATGAGTTTGGTGTGGAATAACTTGACTGGCCCACACAGAGCCCTGACCTCAACCCCATCCCACACTTTTGGGATTAACTGGAAAGGAGATTGTGAGCCAGGCCTTGTTGTCCAAAATCTCTTCCTTACTTCATAAATGCTCTACAGACTGAATGGGCACAAATTCCCACATAAAGTCTCCTAAATCATGTGGGAAGCCTTCCAAGAAGAGTGGAAGCTCTTATAGCTGCAAAGGGGGATCAACTCCATATTAGGATCAATGTATTTGAATGCTATTTCATTGAAGTCTGTGTTGTTGTAATGGTCAGGTGTCCCAATACTTTTGTCCACATGGGGCATGTGCTCCTTCTCTTTGCATACATTTCAAATACAAATGTTGAAATAGAGTTTGATATATATGTATGCATGTATGAATAAATGTGTAAAATGTAGATAACTGCAGGCTGGACTGTAGTTTACCCATTTTTTCTACTTTTTTCTACACCACTGGAAAGTAAGAGGAGATAAGGAAGCGGGGAGGGTCTCTGAGATAACTGGTGGGGGAGAGAAAAAAGATGATGGATGAGAATGACTTTGGAGTTTAGCCTCTGGGCTTAATTGAGTTGCCCTTTATGCCTTTGGGCCTAGCTGGAGAGTAATGTTTGAGAAAACCACATTTGTTTATTATGCTTCTCACATTCCTCCAAACCTCCCATTTATTTTCTCATCTGGTTCTTTTCTCTCGTCTTCTCTTCTGTGATCGAGGTTTGTTCTGTTTTCTCATCTTCAAATTAAAGATGACATGAACATGCCTCGCAAATGCTGCCTGCTCAGTAACTTCATAGACCATTGTTTCCTTCATGTGGCGACAAAAACAATGTTTTGCACATTTGGTTTTCTGCTCGCCTTAATTTCCTGCTTATATAAGGCATTTACAGTCATGAGAGAGGGAGCTTCCCTTTAAAAACATTTTCTCGGCCTCAGTGTTGCGCGCTGATGCGTGTGTCGGTGTGTGCGTGCTGCAGCCATATGGTTTTGATTGCACTGCGTATCTGAAGACAACTGGGATGATGGTTTTGGCTCAGACTGTCATGCTGTTTGAGTGTTTCACGGTAGTTTATCGGTTTTAAAGTTTAACTGACGTTTTTGGCCACTTCGGGAATTTTAATTGAGTTTGTCCAGCCAATGAATTACGAAATGTTTCATGGCAGGCCCATAGAGAGATTTCACTCACGTCAAACCGTCAGCAGCCACACGGTGACTCTCTCCTGAATCACGCAGGCATGAGGGGAGAGAACCGTCCGTGCTGATCTCATAGCTGATCTTAGCTGAGTCAAAACGCAACACATACGTTTCTGACACCACAAGTGAGATTTTGTTGCTACATTATTCAGTCATTAATCTAAAGACTATTGCAAGAATCACCATTCAGTATTTACTATTTAATCATTTGGTGAAGAATTATGTAGTTATTCGTTTGAGAAATTTCATTGTAGACCATCTATGGTCCCTTTATTCCATTATTGTAAATAAATAGCACTCAGCTGCATTTAAACTCACCTTTTTTTGTGTCATACCATTGATTACAGTGAACAATATTTTTGTAGTTTTAACCTCTTCAACAGAATATTTTAACTAAATATAGCTAATAAGAAGTCATACACAGCCATAAAACACATTGGCACATATAGGCCGCCTTAATAAAGAAGTTTTAGGGGTGTATTTATGGAGCTCAAAATTTGGACTTCAAGTATGTCTTGGATGATCTGTCGCAAGTATGAATGAATTTTATATTTTTTTCAGTGAACCATTCCTTTTAAGAGCCCAAATATTTAAGAGCCCTTAGAAAAGCAAAAACACAGAGTTTCAAAACAAACCAGTTGACATTATCTTTATGTGGAAACTAAGCAGCAACAGCAGTTTGTTTTGAATTCAAAAATTAACACATTTACACAGTATTTTAACCCTGTATATTTATGCTGAAGTAATAATGAGTCTTTCAGCCCACTATATTGGTTGGTCAATCAAAGGAACAGACACAAACCAAAGGGAAGGGATAAAGAAAGATGCATCAGTTTTGGTGTGTAAAATCGTGCATTATAATCAAGCATTGTAAGTGCAGCCTGGATATGAGTCTTATATTTATAGCTGGGGTGCAAGCTGCTGAATTGTTGCCCATGATCTTAGACCTTGACAAGACTTTTCTTTCTACCTATGCACAAATGAAACCATTTGGTAATATTAATAGCACTCAGCTGCTAGTTTTAGTGTCACTTCTATTCCAATCTTTTCACCATTTTAGCGGCAAATAAACTAAATGTAAGTGTATTTTTGCCACAAATAAGTCTTCACTGCCACATTCAAATAAGTGTGCTCCGCTACTCTGTCTGTTTGCCTGTAAACAACCATGGTTTCGTTTAACGAGCACAAAGACAGGGTTATATTTTAATGTATCTTTCGCAAGGGACCGGGCTGATTTCCCAGAATGCGCTGATGAGCTCTTGAATTGTTTGCAGTGGATGCCAATGTTGCAATATTCTTGAAATGCTGACTGTGGCTTTCACTGTGGGCAGACCCTCAGGCTAAAGTTACAGTTATGTCGCTAGCCATATTCTGGTCCCTCACACTTGAACCCCATAAACACATGAAGGCCAACACTTGCACACAGACTGGCTCTCACACACCTGTAATTTTACCCCTGTCCCGATCTGTGGCCTCTTCGTAAACCAGGTGTTATAGAGCTTTGATATAACATAGTAGCCATGCCCTGTGATTTTGTGGGGGAGGTCATGTCTGAAAATGTGACTGTGTGTGTGTGTGTGTGTGTGTGTGTGTGTGTGTGTGTGTGTGTGTGTGTGGATGTGTGGCTGGGTGGCAGGTCATTGTAGAATAACAGGTGTTCTAATTGTAGAGTGTGTTGAAATCCGTCACACCCATCTACAATTTACTCTTCATGTGAGAGAGTTGCTGGGAAACTGTGAGGCTGTGCATGACAAAAGAGTTGCTGTGAAGTTGGAACTGTGTGTATATTTGTGTGTCTGTTTGTGTGTGTGTGTGTGTGTGTGTGTGTGTGTGTGTGTGTGTGTGTGTGTGTGTGTGTGTGTATGCAGTCACTAGTTGCAGGTTAAATGACAGTTGGTTGTGATGCTGTGCACAAGTCTAACATAAAGGGATTCTGGAGACAAATCAAAATGATGAACTCTGCAAATTGTCTAAAATACGTTAAAACCGTTTTGCAAAGAGGATTGGGTTCTGGGTGACTCTTTAAATACAGGTGTGCTAAAAACATTGGTTGTTTTATTTGCTGCCGAAAGTTACTCTACAAGTATTGTGCACCATGGGGTGCCTATTTCACTTCTGTCAATTAAATGTACTCCTTTTAATTAAAAT
>JBBMFX010041579.1:0-25605 GCA_037832545.1 Rhabdalestes septentrionalis
GAATTGTGAAATGATTTTGACTAAAAGAAAATTTAGATTTTGTCTATTCTACAAGGTACTTATAAGGTACTTATACTGAAAAAGGAGACTAAAATACAACTTTCATTGACTAAAACTAGACTAAAATGTCATTGACTCAAACTAGACTAAAATGTCATCAGTTTCTATTGACTCAAACTAGACTAAAATAGTCATGGATAATTCTGACTAAAATAAGACTAAAATGCTCAGACTTTTAGTCGACTGAAACTAGACTAGACTAATAGAGAATAGACATGACTAAGACTAATAAAACCTCAAATGTCAGCTTGACGCCAAGACTAGACTAAAACTAAAATGAAAACGGGCCGCCAAAAACAACACTAGTCTCTACAACCCAACCAGGCTGTAAGGCATATAAGCTGATGTTTACATGCACAGTAAAATCTTACACATCCAACCATCTTGTTTTTCAGTAAGATTAAAGCTCCAACATGGAGGAATTGCTGATTTTAATAGTGTGAAAGACAAGACAGCCCCAGGCATGTACTACACTGTAATATTGAATAATTATTCAAAATATGTTGGTCTAAAAACAAAACTTTCACATAGACACTACAATATGAAATGTGTGACATAAACCATTCATACTAATCAAACTATTCACTGGCTGTGCTGAAATGAACATGCATGGTATGTAATAATGAGACTTAAGAAATAAATTGAGACCCATTGATGGGTCATTGAGTGTTCTCACATGTTTCATTTTTAGTCAGATGACCATATATTGCATGATAGAGAGGATGGGCTAGTGGTGCTCTCAAAGAAGTCAAAAGGCAGATGTCAGCTGGATCTTTGAGGTCAGCAGCAAAATTCTGTGTGGAAATATTGCATGGTTGTGTTAAAATAAACCAGTCTTGACCTATTACCATGTCTAAATCCAATCAGCATTTGAGACCTGACCCAACCTGCTCCTCAAAATCTGGTCTATTTTTCACATCTCGAATCAAAAACACCTTTTCCCTTTTGAGTTATGCACACACGCAGGCTCACTCATGCATAAAATGTGGTTGATTTGACAAGAGTAAGAGCGCACACAAACATTTCAGAGGCTGATTTAAAGAGAAGAAGAGATCATCCAGAACAAATGTGACTTTGGCTGTGCCGGGCTAGAAAAGCACTGTAAAACAGCGGTTCACTGTCCCTTAGGCGATGCTAGTACACACTGTCAAACATCCGCCTGCTTGTGTAAAAACCAGCCAATGTTGACCCGTGCCCACGTAGCGCTGTTTTAAATTTACCTCTGAATTCAAGCAGCACTGACTGTGCTTCTCACAAGATAAAAACAAACTGACATCTGCTCATTCGTGCTTACAAAGAGGCAAAACATGGAGGCAAGGCTGATGAATTAGTACATTTATATCTAGCTCTCCCAGCAACAAGCCCTACCTGTTCATCACCTGCTATAGATAGTTATAACTCAATCAGCTGTGAAACAGGGTATTTTGCATGAGAGATGATGCTTGTAAAGGCTGGGTAATGAAAATGACCAAACTGCGTGAAATCCTTATGGACTATTTCACATACTTATGTCACCATATTCACCTGAAGTAAGATAAAACTATGTTTGACATATACACACACACTGATCAGCCACAACATTAAAACCACCTGGGTAATAAGTGTAGATCCCCTTGTGCTGCCAAACCAGTCTTAGATTGGCCCCAAAGAGGCTTGAACTCCACTTAGTCCAGGTAGTTTAACTGCAGTAAATATGTGTTGCTAATAGTTGCATATCAGTTGTTTGTTTTCTCTGCTTGATCTAGGCTCTCCCTGATGCTTGACATGACTGGTCAGTTTTTTGTATGGTGGCAGTTGAGGTACGAACCTGTCCTAGAGCCAGTTCTCCATTGAATCACTTCAAACAGTGGATGGCATGTGGCACAGCTTGGATTGGTACCTGAATCACAGCTGCAACTCTTATTTCTGCAAAGCTAAGTAGTGAGTATAAAAAAGCAGAATTGCACAAGCAAATAAACAACAAAGACGAAACATGTCTCTTTAGAGTCAAATGGACAAATAGCATTTTGTTTTCTGCACTTGAAGATCACAGAACAAAATGGACTTTTTCTTTGTTTGTGAAATTGTATAAAGCTCTAATGGTGTTTAAGCCGATTTAATGTTAATGACATTCCCTGCTTCGTGACAGTTTTAATTCAGACCTTTCCATCAACAGTTGTCTCAGGGGAAATTGTTTCCTTGTCTTTCTTTTCATATAATTGCATATCTAAGAGCACAGATTTGCAGGTTTCATGGACCAGCACATTTGCGATTGAGGCTAGAACTGAGAAGCCAGAAGAAACAGATACAAAGGCATAAAAACTTCAATGTCTGGATGAAATTATTTACTTAACAGGGCTAGGAATCAAGGAAACACTTAAAACTAATGTAATTAGATCTAATCTCCTGGTCTCACCTCACACTCAACATTTCTTTTTCATTTTAGATCTCCCTTGCAAGGACCCTTCTGTATCTCACTATATTTTACATACTGCTGCTCAGATTTTACATTGTAAAACAATCAACATACGTTGACTTTGTGTGGCTTACGGCAGGATCTCTCAGGAGTAACAATGTGTCAAACTGTGCTAAACATTCTCTTGCTTAGGGCTGCGCAATACATTTCTACAGGGGGCCACATGAAAACTTAATTCTGTGAAAAATTAGTTTTCTCCCATTGTAAAAAGCTTGAAATTATATTTTTTGGGACTTAACGGCCCAAAACCCGGAGAGACACCGGAAATTGTTGGGCCGAATTAAAAAGACCAACGTGTCCTGCGGGGCTTAGTTTCAGTTTGCCCAGCCCTGCTCTTGCTAATCTCTTACCACAAATGTAACACACCAGCTAGCACAGTGGTTCACCATGTCCATTTGGTTTAAATCTAAAGTGCCCCCACCCTGAAGCTGTCGTTTTTGGCTTTGACACCAATTCCATCTCCCATTCTCAACTAACGTTAGCATTTTCTCTCTGTGGCATGCACCGTGCGGCTAGCAATTAGGCTAACTGCCAAGAAAGTTCATGCCTTATTACCCTAAGGAAACGAGAGGGGGCGGTAGAGACCAATGCACCACAGTAAAGTCCTTTGTTGATAGAGTTTTTGGAAGAGAAATCAATGAGAAAAGCTAACAAGCATGCGAATGAAATTTATCGCGGCTGGAAAATTATCGACCTCATTTTAATTATCGTGCAATTAATTGAATTATTGTTTATTGTGACAGGCCTACTCTGAGATTAAAAATGATGTCAGTTCAAGTGATTCAATATGACATCTTTATTATTAATATTATAAGTAGCAGAAGTAGCAGTAGTTGTAGTTGCTGGTGAAGTAAAACTCAAATTATGTACAGTTATCATCAAATGGTTTACCTTTTACCATAGCTTCCATGGGAAACTCACACAGAACAGGATTTTGCTTAACATACTGGATTAAAATAGAATATAAAATTAAATGTGTGTCCTAAAGTTTGCACAGATTGTATGTCCCACCTATTTCATGGAATAGTCAATTATTAGACTATTAGGTTCTTATGACTGACAGCAAACAAACAGGACAAAGAGTAGGACAAAGAGTAGTAAGCGTGTAAAGTAAAAACAATGGTTTTTAATGGTTATTATTTTTTATGCATTTTTATGCACTAGGACATCTTCAGTGATATAACATATTCTAAGACATACTGTCCAGGAAGATTTTAGTATTAATATGAGTTGTGTAATACATGTCTAATTATATATGTTGAAGGGAAAATAATAACCCAATTTAGCTATTAAATCATATGTAGCGTGCTATAATCCAAGCTTCATTGCTACATACAATTTGAATATTCAACATTGAAAATCATTTAAGTGATAGAAGATAAAATGAGAAGATAAAACAAACTCCATTATTTCTCTCAAGATCTTTCTTTGTTAATATGTAAAAAGGAAAGGAGGCACATCAGTGGACTTCATCTGTATATTTATTTCTGCTGCAGTAGAAGCTTGAATCCACATGTATTCATTGTGGCAGTCCAGGCCCTGTAAAGCTGGCCAACATTAAATTCACAGACTTCATAAGGGGGCACTTTTAGTTAACACCAACAGAGTGTCTTGACAACCTGGCTATTGTTTTAGATAAATGCAGCTGTGCTGCTGATTCATAGGCATGTATTCCATTAACCATTTCTTCTGAAGCACAGTTCTTACTGCACAGTGCTTATTACAATAGTAGCTTTGCAAGGGCTGTTTGATGTCAAGGATGGTACCACCATGAAAAATACATTTAATGTTTTACACTTTACTCCTTAGGTCAGCAGGTGCTTCTGTCGGGAGCTCCAGTTTCCTCCCATGGGAGGTGAACTGGAGACATCAAATTACCCCTAGGTTTGCTGTATGTGTGAATATGTGTCTGCTGTCCAGGGTGTTTCACTTTTGGACTTTGAACACTGGGGCAGCTCCAGGACCCCCAAGACTTTAGTTAGGATAAGAGGCAGTCTCAGAATAAGAATGAATTTTTCTATATAGAATTTGGTATATATTCCCTTTAAATATATGTATTAACTGTTTTAAGTCTCACCCATTCGACAGTGTATTAAAATAAGAATATATTTATATATATATATATCAAAAATAATGACTGACTTTCTTTTTTTCAAATTACTTTTACTTACAAATGTAAGAATTTCTTTCAAGATTGAAATGTTTTTTTTTTCTCAATCTGCTGCTAATGCAACGCCATTGGACAGCTCCATGCGATTAATGGAGAAAGCTAATGGCTAATTTAGATGACAACAGTGGATAGCAGCATACAAAGTGATGGGGAAAGGGAGGGTAATCCTACCCATCTAAAGAGAGGCAAGCTTACATTTACTGCATTTAACAGACACTTTTATCCCCATAAGTCACTATTTTGACATACAAAGTGAAAAGTCAATATTTGTAAAAAGAATACGGTATGATCAGATTTAATAAAAAAAAGCTGATGCACCTCAGATGAAGAAGGTCTACACCAAGCTAACAATGGGCCTAAAAACTTTTCCCCTAAGGCAAGAAGTTCTAGGAAGAATAGATTTTTAATGTCTGGGCCTAAGCCCAAAGACAATTCATATTTCTTGCCACATCACTATGCATTTTTGTTAATTTGGAGCAAAATGTTGTTTGGAAAGCCCATTGTACATATATTTAAGTTAATTAGCCTTTTGTTTGGTAAGATTGTAATTAATTTTAGTTGCAGCAGAAGTGTTTTGCAGTGGCTAACGAGCACTTGATAGTTACAAGTGAGCAACTGCGTAGTTAAAATTTTATTGCTTTGTGCCCACGCTGAGATTAGATAGGCTGCTAAAATCATGGTTTGGCGGCATTTGTCACAGCACTGCCATGGTGGTTTCAAACTACAACACCTAATCAGCAGCCTGCAGAAGTGTTTGTGATCAGTTCTTTTTCAGCTTCAAACATGCCGGGAGAACAAGAGCGGCGCTATCAGCCGAGTCCCAATATTGAGCATATATAATCCTCTGCTGTGCAGTTTAAAGTTGGAAATCACATAAATGTATCTAAAAACTTTCTCTAGGCTTAAGAAATCCTTTAAGAGTCAAAAACACATGGTGGCATTATATTGTGCCACTATCTGAAGGCAGTCAAAATATCCTCCAAGTATTGTGTGGTGTTTAGGTTTTTAAGCTGATGCCAGGATAGTATAATAGCACCCTCCATGCCAGCCCAGTCACTCCAAGTGCCCCCCTCTCATTGCCTCATCAGCCCACAATAGCTTGTTAACACAATGGCTCCTATTAGGTCTCCAGAGAGTCCTCGGGCTGCGCTCGACGTATCATCTCTGACTGCTTAATTATGAACATGGGCCTTGTCTTTCACGTTTAAAACTATTAATTGTAGGGTAACAGTTGCAAAGGCTTCCAGCACTCAGTCATCAGTGCTTTTTATAAGCCCCTGCACCAGAGAGTTTATTCCTTAATGACGGCCTTTCAAAACAGAGATTGGGGTTTTGCATTGCATGGAGACAAGTGTAGAGTCTGTTTTTTTAAATGCATAATTAAACTGCTCTTTGGCCTCACTGCTACATCGAGTAGAAGGGCTAAGGGGAAAATGTGGCAAATCATTGTGCAGTGAATTGGGATGAACAAATACATTATAACAGCTCCACTGCTTTGGACACGGACACCTAAATAGTCCTGTAACTTTAGCTCTTTTACTTTTTAGCTTTATGAGCCCTCGGATCATACTTGGCGTAGGGGATTTAAAAAAGCAGTACAAAGTAGCGTATTACAGAGAAGGAACACTGTAATTTAAGAAAAAAGAATTAAGACTAATATAGCTTATATTGTTTCACAAGCATTGTATGCAATGGCAAAAAAATTGTAACACTATTTACACTAAGGTGCACCTCTGTATTTTGTCTGTAACAGTGAATACATGATAAGTTGCTACAGTGTTGTATTTATTGCTAAAATGTAACTGCATGCTTCTTAAAAAATGCCTAATACAGACCAAACTTTCTACTTACTTCTTCTATAAACTTAAACAGGTAAAACTTGTTTTTCAGCTTTGCATGCCTATAATGTAATTTAAGGTCTTTGTTCTAAACGGCCTTGTTTCTGAGTGTTAAAATAGCACCATGACAATCGGTCTTGTTAGGAGAGACCGATTGTTATTAGAAGATGAGATAAACCTTTTTTTCAAAAAAGAGGTATTTACTCTCAAAGGAGTTAAAGCAGATTTGTTTGGATTTAACGGCTTAAACATCTCAATACCTGAACAAAACAAAACAAAACTAGGGATATACAGACAGTAAGAAAGAACAAGAGAGTCCTTTGGCACTCCTGGAGAGTAGGTGGAGGCACATATAATGTGATGAACAAGGTCCCAAGGAAAAAACATTTTGACCTCAACAGAGCAGCACATACAAATAAAGCAACAAAAAGAACCCAATGTAGACATGGACGACCAAAAACATATGGAGAGGTTATCAAAAGGACAAAGGACATCCCACAAATGCTAAAGTGAAGTTACTACCTGAATACTGGTCACAGGTATTAATAGGATGGTTTGACCAAACGAATGATGGTGTGCCTCAAAACTTACTAATTATGTTTGAACACATATGAGATGGCTACCAATACGGCAACAAACATACATCAAGATAGATCCATTTTAATCAATGAGACACATTTACAATGTTATAATGATACAGACAGGCTTATAATGAAAATATATGCTGTTTAACAGTCTTAGCTGCTGAAATAGCCTTAATACTTTTAATTAACTAGTGGGCTTTGGGACACAGCTGCCATTCCATTTTTTTTCATCTTTTGTGGCTGTATTGCCCCTTTAATGCCTTCCAGACTGGTACTGTTCTTTTGATGCTGACACAGTGTGCTTACTGTTAAGACCTTTAAGCCTAAATCAACCCATTCTTATTTTTATTGTAGTGTACAAACACCTGAATACATCAAATCTCACTCAGCTGATGCTCTGCTTTGTCCTCTGGCTTCTCCTTGCAGGAGGTCCTGGGTTAAATTCCTTGGTTGAGTTTTCAACCGGTACTCTGGTTTACTGTTACAATCGAAAGACATGCACATCCTATTGATCAGAGATTCTAAATTGCCCCTAGGCATTGCTGTGTGTGTGTGTGACAGTGTATAAGCCTGTATGTTTGCCCTGTAATGAACTGGCAGTCTGTCCGGTGTGTTTCTCCTGGGATAGGCTTCAGAAAATTCTGTGACCCTGGTTAAGTAATAGTGACTCAAACAATTGATAGATGAATGAAAATCATCTTGACCATTTTGCATTTCACAAATGTGGCCTGCCTGTCAATGCAATCCATATTTGTTTTCCAGCCTACGCATGTTTGGGCCTGTCAAGATATAGGTGTCAAAGTGTCAGCTCAAACTCATGCTGAGCTGGAGTGGCTCAGGCATCCCTCACCAATCGAAGAAGACTCTCGCACGCATGGTGACAAAAAGGAAATGTGTTTACACCAGTGGACTACTCTTTCACAAAGCATTGTCCAACAGCTAGAAAATGAAATGACAAGCTGAGGGGACTGCATCAGCATGGCTGCATCTCACGCTGTGCAAAAAGAGCCTAATGATGTAGAGTCGGGGGGGTGCACGGGAGTAACACCATGTTTCCTCAAATTGGCACATAGCCAACCGTCTGATGCTTCATCGTCTCTATTACTACAGCAATTTGTGATCAAAACAACTTTGACAACACAGAAAGCTCTTTTAGTTGAAAACATTTTGTATAAACCACTTTCAAGGACCTGGCTGATTTACCGAAGCTGTTGTGTCTCATCTGCCTTCCAGGAATATGAGGTTTTGTAATTCGCCAACTCTTTCTCATTTCTATCTTTCTCCCTCTCATCAGTTATATACAGTATAATGCTTTATTAAATGTTATTCATAATAGACCATTTTTATCCATCCATTTTCTACCCCTTTATCCCGCACTCTTTGTGTCTTTGTGGCATAGCAACAGCAAAGGACTGGTACAAAGTTTCTGCTGGTACACTGGACAGCATTCATTCATTTCTCCCAGCTAACAGGCAAGAACTGGTCATATCTACTGATCTTTGCGAGTAAGTTTTTGCTACATGTTTATTCATTTCTTGTTGATGTAAATGGATCGATCATGTAAATATTATGGATTAAAATGAAAGGATGTTGTTTCAGGGCACAGTTTCATTTTGACACGAGTCAATTACGAAAGGAAATGAGAACCATCAAGGTGAAAAGGTAAGACCTGAGCAAATATTTGTAATGATTTTTAGTTGCAATGAGGTCATAGCATTTCCGTTCAGATGTCTGGTTCCAGTTTACACCACCGTGAGGAATTCTGGAGTGGAGCAATTCACATTAAACCACTTTAATGCACTTTCTTAGCGACTAATTTATTAAACCCAATATTAAATCAGTTATGCACCTGAGATGCTGTCTGTGTGAGTAGTATTTGGCACATGGCTATTACTTTACTGATCAAAAGTCCAGATTGGGTCCTTCATAAATATGGTAGAAATGAAATATTTTGATGGATTATGTATGCTGGTTACTTTTTTTTGTACGTGGCGAATGGCTAGATTTTTGAAATGTCTTGTGGAGGCACATCTCAAGAGTCTGACTAATTTAGCCTTTCACGTTACATTTCAACAACTCTCTTTTCCTCTCTCTCCAATTTCTCTTGCTCTCCTTCTAGCTGAAGAGGCATGAGCATATTAAATCGAGCCTCATGCTGAGTCTCGGCTAATTTAGCCCAGTGTCTATTGAGAATTATAAAGTGGAAGCAGTGGGACCTCTACATGAAAGCCACTACCCAGGGAGGTGCCATGGAGATGGCCACCTTTCAAATGCTCCTGCCTTTTTTCTGCGTTTCTGCCTTCTTCAGTGGCTTCAGAGCCTCTGCTGGGCCACTGTCAGGAGGCCCCGGGAATTGCAAGGCGATAATGATATCATTAGAATGAGGCAAACTTGTTCCCTAGTGCACTTGTTAAGGTTCTGCTTGATGGCCAAATGCAATAACAGTGTGGGGACAAGGGGACCTACCGCAGCATGACTTCTGACTAGTGCCCCCCCCCCCACCACATTCACCCTGGGCTGAGCCAAGCTTGCCTCTGTCCTGCCAGAACGGCCAGAGCGAGGTGATTATTCATAATGCCCACTTTCTTCCTCATTTAGCAGGGTTAAACATGCAGACCCGCTCACTTATTGGCAATTTATTTGCTAGATTAAGCTGAGAGGGGATCCAGGGATGCGGATATTGTAAATTACAATGGCGTCGAGTGACGACGTTATCATTGATTCATTTTTCTACGCTGCTCAGTGGTGGTGCAAGGTGCAATTAAATGAATTCATCTGGCCATGTCTTGCAGCATACAAGCTGCTGAAGGCTCTGTTTTAACACTTGTTGTTAAAATTATACTATTTACATTTGATTACCTATTTGCACATTTTAATACACTGTAAGAGACTCAATGAATTACATGTGTTTAGTTTAGTCTGATATCCTTTGCAGCTCACAAGCACAAAAGCTGTAGTTTAGCATTTGCCCTGTTCAACAGGTTTCAACATGCTATGAGAGAAATTATGAAGATTAAGACTATTTTTTCACCAGCAATAATTGTGAGCTTTATTTGTTCCATGTCAGGTTGTGAGGCTCATAGAACTGTGATTGTCAGTGTGACAACAGGTACAGAGACATTAGTGACAATGGAAAATGAGGTTTCTTATTGCTCTGGTACACAATTACAAAATATTTCACCATGAACTTAGACTGTAAAGTAAAATAAAAGACAACTGCATTAATTCAAGTCTCACGTTTGCTGCATTCTTGACAGCAACAAATGACGTGCCATGTGCATGCTTTGACTCCGATATAGATATGCATACCATTAACATATTAAGGTTAATTATAATTCATCCTCCCTTTTTTACCTGTATTTTTGATCTGCCTGAGTGTGCTGCTGTTGCACCTATGGTCCAGGAGGATAATATTTCATCTCACTGTGTACTATATGTATATGGTTGGGATAAAGCTCTACATGACTTGACTTGACCTGTCTGTCACCCTCAACGTATTAGGAGTCTGTAGCACTGAGTTTTGTTTTGCTCCACATCCATGGGACATTTATTGTGACAGCCTGTTCTGCTCCTATCCCTATCACCCCCTTCTGAATTAGTAGTTTGTTTTGGCTCATGCCTGTAATTGGACTCACCTGCCCCTTGTTTGTTTGTACATATTTAAGCCACCTCTACCATTTGACAGCTTTTGTTGACCCTTATTCATATGATTCCAATCTCTGTGTTTCCTCTCTGGGTGGTGAAGGCGTCTGCCTGTCTGTTTTCTTCTTGTTCTGGTGGTACGTAGACCCCACTCACCAGGGACATATGCACCAGGCCTCTGTTCCTGAGAAAGGCTAACTTGCTTGCGCATTATATGTGTCTTTGAAAAGGGCCTTTATCCATCTGATTCTCATATGTGTTATTGTAGAGGCCTTTGCTTGTCTGATTCTTGTATGTGTTACTGAATCCAGTTTTTGACCCTTTTCTGCACAGGCTAATGCTGTGTGTTCTACTTTCACAACACCACAAGCTCCACCATTCTGCTGAACAGTTTAGGGCAATTTCTGTTGAAAATAAAACAAGCCTATTAAATATTCAGAATTTAATAAATATATAGGTTCAACAAAATATATTCCAAGAGGTGAATCTATTCAACTGATGTATCAGCTGACTTTAGTGCTGTGCAAAAAAGGATTGGTCAGTCGTTTTACACAGCACAACATCACAATCGCCAGGAGAACATTTCTAAATGTAAAAGAACTATCCTGAAGCTGAACCGACACAGTAGATGTTACTGCATCCTGCCCAATCCTGCATAGATCCAATTCTCAAAAAACAGTAACTTGTACCGAGATGCACAGATACACAGACACACACACAGACACACACACATACATACACATACACAGAGAATTGCTATCACTCTCTCTCCCTCTCTCTCTATATATATATTAACATAGGGTTAGAACTAGGTTTTGCATGGATGTTAAGACTGGAGCTATTGTGTGTGCTAGGTTTATGTTTTGATATGGTACATTTTATGCAGTATACAGACATCTATAACGAATCTACAGGAACTGTCAGGGATAGTGATCAATTCCCAATGACCGTTGATTAAACAGAGACGAGACAGAGATCTCAATTAAATCTGGCCAGGGTAGACACACCTCTGAAATGTGAACTACAGAGGTGCGCATCCTGAACCGAGTTTATTTATACAAAGAGAGAGAGAGAGAGAGAGAGAGAGAGAGAGAGAGAGAGAGAGAGAGAAAGAGGCACAATTGGATCAAGTTACATGTGGGTGTGGTGAACGTTTAATACAGAGAAATGAGTGTGGAGACAGGAAAATAACTGAATCTGGGATACAAGAAGCAGGTTACATAATTATCTTCAGTAAACACCTTGTGTGAGTGTCAGCATATCTATAAAAAGAAAAGAAGAATACACTTATGGCTAAGTAAACAAAAATATGAACATAACTAAGAAAGCAGTTAAGGAAAACAGATGTATATGTATGAATGATAATATGAGAAATACAATCCAACAGGAGCCTATAAAATGATACCCACTGCTCCCTTGCAATGGATACGTCTATCTATCTGTGTGTCTGTCTGTCTATCTTAAGCCCAGCTAGTGCTTACATGTACTGTAAGCATCACCAAAACTTGGAATTGGGGAAACATCAAAGAACGTGTGTTATATGCTTCTTCTAGAAGCCACCACTCCAAGTAAAAAGTAAGGAATCAGAGGCATCGGACTATGACCCTGTAATCCTTGAAAATTACCTCCACCTTCATGTTGCTGCACTGAAACACATATTGATCACATAGTCAAGATGTGGTGGGAGTCTCCCCTAGGGCCTCCATTAATGATTGTTTCTCTTCTCCTAGTTCTTCCTCTTCTTCTTCTTCTTTTTTTTCCTCGGCTGTTTATTCATTGTTTAGCACCCTGAGAGGAGGACATGCACTTCGGTAAGTGGCACAGGTTAGCAACACAATCAATGGAATAGGGGACCGACTCTCCAGAGTAGCTTTTTCCTCATCCGCTGTCCTCTCTGTTCATTCTCGTTCGTCGGAAAAAGAAGAGAAAATGAAATCCCACGCAGAGTGGCAGCAGTGCATAGCAGAGATATTGAGATCTAATCAAACGTCTGCTCCCATCCGCATATTGATCAGATTCTTGGAGCAGAGATAGCCGGAGGTTCTGGCCCATTAGAAACCCATCTACAAGAAGAGAAACACACATTCTTTAGAAGGAATGGGGTGTATTATTCCTAGAAAGCCTTTTTTGATGTCTGCCTGTCTTTAATTAAGCATTGTGTTCGCATATTGACAGTGTCATAGAGATCATGAAGCTATAGCATTAGAAAAAAAAAATCACCTGTCTTGCTTTCGATATTTGAAACAATGGGGCGCAATGCTTGAGCAGGCAAGCACAAAATAATTAGATGTCCTTGATTATATGCAGTCGGAGCTGTCTCAGACAGTTTCATGCTGGGAATTAGTGCACATCATAAATGCTGAAAATGTTGCTCTCAGCCCAGAAAAGCAGTACTTAGACCAGTATAAGGGCAGTGTAACAAACATTCTAAAAAGTAGCACTTGGGGCTGAATACATGCTGATCCCTCCTTCTAGAATACTTCTTTCCCTCACTGAGATTTGCTGGGACAGTCTATATCTGCATTGTCCATCCTAATTTTGTCTTTCTTTTAATTACGTTTTTATTCAGTTATCCTTGTCTGCCTGCAATAACTTTTAAGTTTTTTTAGGTTCTTTAAAGTATAATCTTTAAATAGTTAAAAACACATTCAATAGTAAAAAAAAAAAGAGCAGTAGCTGTTATTATACCTGAGTGCTATTCAAATTCAGAGTGGAGATGGACATTTCCAAGAGAGAAAATCAACATGCAGTTGATCCTTATATTTTCAATAAGAACTCCAATATAAACAATTTAAAAGTGTATTAAGTTGTATTGATGCTTTTTGATTACATGCAAATAAACATTTGGCTCCATAGTTTTAGATAGTTTGTGATATTGCACCTATACTTTCACTCATGAGTAGGTTTTAATACTTTCAAATAATACATTTTAAACGTAATGCGTAAGTGTTGGAACCCTATGTGTGCTTTGTGTAGACAACTAAGAGACGACTCTTGAGAGTAACTTAACTCAGGTACAGTTATGGTCACGAATGTTTTGTTTTTTTTTCTACTATAGAATGTTCAAAGTGTAAAAAGCCCCTAGGACACACTAGGAAGGGAACAAGGGGACCTACGCAGGGAGGACAAAAGTAAAGGGACGCACGAGAGAGGGGAGAGGGAAATGGGAAATTAGAATTGGGGGTAAGAGGAACGGGATAAACGAGACAGTAATACTGACCATTAAAAAGTACTACTATCATTACTTTTATTATTACTGCTGCTAGTTATTAGTATTATTACTATTACTTTTAATATTGTTTTTGTTATTTAATGCATTAATTAACTATACATATAATATCATCATTTAACCTTCTGCAGCACATCTGGCCGGAGAGAGTACACAGTCCCATGGTATGCTATGGTATAGGTGCTTTTTGAAACTAAAGTGCTGCAGTTTTAAAAAGTAGGTGATTTGGGGTTAAAAGTGGCTTCTGTCTGAGTGTTTGCTCCATCACTGGAAACTCACATGTTCGATTCATTTTGATCTCACTGCCATCGATGGCTGGCAGTCCAAGAAAGCATTATTGGCCTCATTCTGTCTGGGTGGGTTGGACGACCCTCCCACTCCCCTTAGCATGATGAGACCCAGCACTTCATCTTAGGCAACAAAATTGTCAGTTAGAATTCTCCTCCAAGTGTGCTGAGCTTTTTAATGGCATTCCATTATTGACTGCTCATAGCCTCTGTGGTAGTAGTGTGGATTCAGGGAGATCTAGCTACAGTGTGTAAATGAGCTCAAATAAATGGTGGTTGGTGGAGGGGTGGGTGATTTAACAAAAACAAAACAAAAAAATATAGTACCCCAGTATCAGTACTAATATGCAAGGTTTCAATATTAGTAATGGGATATAAAAGTGTAACCTCTAATTAAAATATAATGCATTGAATTTGTCTTTGTTTGGGTGTGTTTTTAAAGATTTTTTCAACTCTGTGCAATTTTTTCTCTAAGCAATGTTTTCTCAACTCTGCGTGTATTATAATACGCATAATACACATTATATGAAAAAGATTCTTTACATAATTATCCATTCAAAAGGTTCTTTACAGAAACAAAAGTGACTAATCTACATCACTATGATTCAAATAGACCACTAAAATGTTGAACAAAAAGCTACTGCTGTTGCAAACATGTACTCCTGTTATATGTTGGTTTCCTTAATTGATTAAAAAGTCACAAGATTACTCAGGAAAGAACTCAAACTTTTGAAAAGAATTATCGATCTTGTGTCTTATACTCCTTTACCTACCCATCTCCTTGCTTTTCTAATCCAGCGCTGCTATTTCTTAAAGCCTCCATCCCCCACCCTCAACTCATGCCTGGAAGCGTGTGGGGAAGAGGGAGTTCTGTAATAAGAGTCAGTCTCCAGAGAGCCCATGCAGTCCGGGCTTTAATGAGAGAGCCGGAGCAAGAGTTCATTACGGCTCGCCCTCGCACTGCCTAACCCTCCCCGCTACCGCCACCACCACCACCACCACCACCACCACCACCTTTTCTCCCACCTGTGCATTCTATAGCGGGCCTCCAACAATCTGCTGCAGACAGCACCAGGAGAATTTTCCGTGAGGCAGGGATGGGCAACTCTGGTCCTGGAAGGCTGTGGTCCAGCACGTTTTGGCGATTTCCTTGCTCAGAAACATGTGGTTCATCACACCAGTTAATTGTCAGTTTTAGTGAATGTGTTTGAGGAGAACTACCATCAAACTGTGCTGGACACCAGCTCTGCAGATCCAGAATTGCCCACCCCTGCTATAAAGCCTTATACACAGACGTGGATGCCCTTGAGCTATGCTTATATTGTGAACTGAGGCAATCAGAATGTTGCAGTAAGAGCTGACAAGGCCACATGGTGGAAACAAACAGATTCTGTGATGTGTATTTTGGCTTTGTTAAATTGGTGTAGACTAGTTCCTTTTAAATCTTTGAATCAAGAGTTTTATACACTGCAGCCCCTATATATCCCTCTCTATGATGTTGTAGCAGGAATGTTCTTCGTTATCTTGCGTGATTATATCCGGAGTTGACATTCTCACTCAATGGAGAGACAGTTTCTGCTTTTACTTACATATCACACATAATACCACAGACCTCAATACCACGGACCCATGCACATAGTTTTAGACATTGTTTTTACTGGAACTCTAATCAGTCTTAAACTGAGGCTTTTTGCTCCAAAAAATAATCTTAAACCTTTCCTCAAGGCATCTTGGTCCAGTTTCAAGATCAACTGGGCCTGCTCACAAAGTCTGGTGGCATGTTTGCTAAACTGTATCATGCATTACCCCTGTCTGATATATTTTGCACTTTTTTTTTGCACATTTCTGCACTTTTACTTTGTCTCCAACCTGAAATTTGTGCAAAACCAAATACTATTGCTTTAGGTACATCTACCATATAGGCAAAATATGTAATCCTACAATTACTGTTTGACACCTATAACACTATATCACCTATACATTTTATCACCTCCCTCTGCAACCACCACCTTCTTGTTTATCAGTGGAAAGGGACCTCCATGGGATCACTACTGACAAGATGTTGTATCTCAGCTTACCAGTAACACCAGCTTAGTAGTGGTGTGTCATGCTGACTTACGTTTGAGCATTAGATGGAGTCTGGCATGCACATGTCATTAATATACCAGTATAAATATGTTGTCACTGTCAGAACAAAACTTTCCTTCATTTCTGACATTTTGTTTGCATTAATGCAATTGCAATGTTATTTACAATTATGAAAAAAAAACTATACATTTTAAATTATAGAGCTATAACAGAATTCTCTTGAATCATAATTAGCTCTCAGTATTTATGCTCAAACACTACGCTAGTACTAACACTATTACTACAACTACTACTAACAATAATAATAATAATAATAATAATAATAATAATAATAATAAATAAAATAATATTTTATTAAGGGCACCACTTAAAAGTTTATAAATTAATGTTTAACAGGGTTCTGCATGATAAGTCGGGCATGTAAACGACTGAGCAGTCAGTAAAAAATATAAAAGTAATAAACCTAAATGCATTATTCACAAGGCATTTATCATTTTGAAATGTCAATTTCTTTCATTTTGGTTTTTCTTTCTGTTAAAATTCTAAGTATTTAATTAATTTTTTTCCAGTTTAATTTTTTTTTTCGGTTTTAGCAATATGCACACACACAGACACACACACACACACACACACACACACACACACACGGGCACATCAGCTACTCTCCCATCACCAAACATCAACAACGATCATCATCAACCTGGCGGCTCGTTTAAGAACCCGAACACGATCAGATCTGGCTCTGCCTGTTCCTCCTCTGCGCCGCGACAAGGACGCGCTTTAACTGCGGACCAGAGTCCAGAACATGCACAAATTAATTTGGCATCGCCAAAGGTCACATTCCCATTTGCTATCGAGAGTCAAACACTGAAAACAACCAGCATTAGAGTTTAATCAGGATCATCATTTCACACAAAGAGAGAGTGTGGAAGGGACGGATTATCCGAACGCCGGCTTGTCTTCCTCACAGGAGAAAATAAGGTCAAACCAGAACATCGAGGTGGTCGCTTTGTATGGTAAAGTGTCCATGAAAGCTTGTTGCAGGCGATCAGGTCGGCTGCGGTACGCGTGGAGCCATTTGTACCGCTGTGTTTTCACAGAAAGCCTGAGGGAGAGTGAGGCGGAAGAGGGAGGACCTGTAAACTAGCCCTGAGTGGGATCGGGGCAGGGCTGTTTGAGTGGAGGGGGTTCCACACTGATCAGGAGGTGAAATGCTGCCTGCTGCATCTCTTTGAAGCCTAATACCCCACTTTAGGGAACGCGGCTTAATGACCCTGAATAGTACTAATTGGCCTCCCAACTCATCGCGTCCGTTATTGTGGAGAAGGAACTGTCGGCTTTTGTTTGTCTTTATCTGAGGCTACACTTAAGCAGCACTTTACAAAGATTCTCCCGTCAATAGAGCGTAAGACTAAGAGCCAAGTGCCGGCCATTTACCGAGCGAAAGGGACGAAACCGCTCGGCGCTCGCCTTCAGCTTCCTCTTGTTTATGTGCTTCGCTTGTAAACGGATGAACTGAAGTTGTCAAGCGAATGTCGGTCATAATATGTGAGCGGAATATGTTTTAATACAAGCGTTACGTTGGGAATTCTGCAATGAAAGACAAGTTGAGGTTGTTTAAGTGGCATATTTCATACAAAAATGCATTTAAAAGCATAAAACAAATGCATATTTAAGATAAAAAAGGAACTTCAAAGGTCTAGACAGACTTTGTTAAAACCAGTTAATGTATATAGAGGTTTTCTATATTTCTGCTAAATTAAATTTACGCAGTCAGTATTGTTCACAGTGGTGGTGAATAGAACCAGACGTCTGAAAAGCTAGAAGTTAAAAGCTCCCTCATAGACAATTATTATGTCAATTCTCTAATGTTTTAAGTAAGTTTTGGTATAAAACGTATTTATTTGATGGTGGTTGAAGGGAATGTTATGTTGGTCAGTTGATTTTTACAGTTGAATTTCTTGACCCTTTAATTGGTGCAGGCTTTTTTAAAAGAGTGGAGCTGTCCAAAGCTTTGGGCAGAATTCTGCCTCGCCATGTTTGTTCTAATTGAAACCTAACGCTTCTAATGATGGAAAAACGTTCTCTACTAAAGAAGTGCAAGCCTGGAGCAAACGCTGACTGAACAGATATGATTGACGTCCTACACATGTGCAGATTATCAGGACTAGCAGTCCGTGTAACAATGTCCAAAAAGAGAATGAAGACATCTCCCGACAAAAGAAATCCTGACACTGATTGATTTATTAATAACTGCAGGATGTGCAGCTGGAGGGAAGATCTCCACGTTTATCAGTCGTCAGAGGTCTTGTAAGTCCCTCAGTTCGAACTGAAGAAGGAGGATAGCTTCATTCTGGGCCGAATTCATCCTCTTTAGTTCAGAATCAGAATCAGAAAACTTCATTGATCCTGGAGTCATTCCATTCTTTTCATTAACTTTGTTCATCAACTTGCCTACAATATTTAATTAATTTTACACTTCATAACTAACCAACGGTTCATTAACGAACCTACCGTTCTGTATTTACCCCCTACTGTTCCTTAACGAACCTACCATGCTTTAATTACCCCCTACTGTTCATTAACAAACCTACCATGCTTTAATTACCCCCTACTGTTCATTAACAAACCTACCATACTTAAATGATACCCAGCTGTTTATTAATGAATATACCATTCTTAAATTATCGCCTTCTGTTCATTAACTAGCCTACCTTTCTTAAAGTATCCCCTACGTTACATTACTGTTTACCATTATTTATTCATCTCACTCTTCATTAGCGTACCTACTGTCCACTAACTAACCTACCATTCTTTAATTACCCCCTACTGTTCATTAACAAACCTACCATTTGTTAATTATCAATTATCCCCATACCGTTCATTAATGATCTTACCATTCTTTAATTAGCCTACTCTTCATTAACATATTTACCATTCTTTAGCTCGTCTACTGTTGTATAACATTTTAAATAAACCCTACCAGTCTTTAATGTACCTGTTAAATAATTCGTTAATTCTTTACTAATTAGTTCATTCTTTAATGTTCATTAACTGCTAGTCTACTTGTTTTTATTTTCATATTAATTTTAGTGTTCACTCCCTAGTCCACCGTTGCTGAATTAATCTAGTGTTCATGCACTAATTTAGCAATAAACCCTGCAGTTTAATAACTAGTCATTTATTTTGCTAACTTTATATATGAATATAAAAGAATTATATACAGAAATGCAAAACTTTTAGGCATGTGAAGAAAATTATATTTAATTTATGTGCACAGTAAGGAAAAATTATTTTTACAATAAAAACAAAAAAACTCGTACAGAAAGTTCTTCTTCCAGCTGTAATGACTCTGAACATCTAAAGCAATGTTTCTCAACCTTTTCAACATTAAGGCCCACCTATCTATCACAGCATGTTGCCAAGGCCCACTTGGCCACATTAGATGACATTAAATAAACATTTGTGGACCAATGGCCTGTCTTGATTTTAGATCCGTGGCCCAATCAAAAGCCTCCGCCGCCCACTGGTGGTCCCCGGCCCGGTGGTTGAGAATCCAGGATCTAAAGCATGCTCTTCTGATTACAGCACTTAAAAGATCTCTTCTGCTTCTTTCAAAGTGTTTTGTTGTGCTGCACTTGTTTTTGTTTGCTATTATGGTGCCGTGAATAATTGTCTTCTTTCTTTTTGGCCCATATCTCTCAATTAATTGTCTCAGACCTTCAAACAGAGGAAGCACAAATACAATATTTACAATCATTTTATTGGTGAAAGGAACTACAGAGCCCAGAACCACATGAGTGTGTGGAAAAATAAATGTTATTCTGTCAGCCAATCAAGCAAATGTGGGTTGGGATCATTTAGACAGGACACACTCAGGCTTAAATAGAACCTGGAACCTTTATTAGAACCTTCCCACAATCTAAAACCGGCTGAAAGTTCTCACCAAGCAGCACAGAGCGATGTGAAGTTCTCACTTTATCCACTGAGACCTCAAATGAGAAGACTCTGATTTCTCTAGTGATTAAAATCAGCTCTTACTGAAATGAACAGTAAAAGGGTTGAATGTGAATTCGGAGTGATATTAATGTGATTTGAATAATATCAGTAATTAAAAACAATATTAGTTGAATAGAGACAGATAGAGAAAAAAGAGAGGCATACACTATTATTACTGCCATTATAAAATTACTGAAATAAATAATATCTATATATAGATAAACTGAAATTCCAGATATCGAGAGAGAGAGAGAGAGAGAGAGAGAGAGAGAGAGAGAGAGAGAGAGGAAAATGTACAATTCTTCTGCAGATGAAGAGGCCTGTGAGTCTCTTAATTGAAAATATACATTAAAAACGAAACCTTTTTCTGATGAATTGGTTACATAAACAGTCCTGACACTCTGAATCAGTGACAAAAGTCACATTATCCATTATCCACTGACGCCACTGGCGGTTTGAAATTTTAACCACATATTAATTTTAATGCAACTCTGATCTCTCTTGTGACCAAATCCTGTAATGAAAGAGAGACGACTGAGAGCGAATTAGGGGTGATGTATTAATAACCATCTTATTAGCGATCTGTATTAATATGCTAAGTCCCAATGCAGAGTCGTATTTATGAACCTCCCGAATGAACCACGCGGGACGCCCTCCTCATCCCTGACGCCGTGTGCGGTCACTTCATTTATTGAATTATGTGTAAATTTGGACCCTATCTCATTCATTCGACGCCTCGTAAAGACGGAAACTTGCTCTTTGCTTCCTAAATGAGGAAATAAATAAACAAACAAGCAAAGCAATATGGAGCTTCGCGAACTAAGCTGATGAAAGCCTTTTCTGGTCTAATCTTCTCCTCTCATTTGATGTGTTGTAGTTAAAAGGAAATCCCATCTCAGGCCGCGGTATCGCTTCGCAGCCGCCCGAAAAGAAGCAGCGTCTCCCAGATTGAGACGAGTTCGTGAGCGGCGCTTCATTTGAAAATTTCCCGGAGGGGGCTCCACATCCATTTACAATTAATTTCTCTCGGCTTGTTTTTAAACGCCGCGCAATAAGAAGAAAAAACGCTGAGAACAGAGGCAGGGTTTAGGCTTATGAGATTAGAACACATCAGGCCTGTTTGTACAAAACCTTTTTGTCTTCATCTCGCGTAGCGGAGTTTGTTTTGATATGGATCGCTCTCTCTTGGTTATTCAACATCTCCTGCTTTCTTTCTTTCTCTCTCTCTCTCTCTCTCTCTCTCTCTCTCTCTCTCTCTATCTCTCTGTCCCTTTTTTTCTTCCTTTCATTCCTTGTTTCCATCTTTTTGCATATGAAAACCCATAATTGCTGGCCTTTGTGTTGGCAAATTGACGGACATCTGCAACATTTCATTTGTAAAGCCGAGACTATCGTCTCTCTGTGCGACCTTATATGGAGATAATTGCAGGGAGGAATTAGCATGAGGGCCCAGCAGCGGCTCTTACCTTATTAGGTAAACAACATCGTGCGCTCGCGGTGAAAAACAGGCCTAAACAGGAGAACAAACACACAAGAACCTTTTCTGAAGGAACAGAAATCCAGGGTTTGTCAGTTTGTCCAGTTGCTTCCTTGATCTTTTCATGTCTGGTCATATTTGTCTGGCATGGACTGGTTGTCATACTCATAGAGATGCTGATTTAAAAATACATTTCAGTCGTCTCTTATATTTTTCCAAAGCTGTTATTCACTGACTATGAATACGAGGGTCAGTCTAATCAGGTTGGGTCAGGTTGGGTGAAGAGTAGCATCTCTATTCCAAGACACTTTACTGAAGGAGTCACTGTAGAAACACAAAAGACGAGGCAATAAAATTAAAATGTGTGTTTGTGTGAGCAACAATTAAACCTTACAAGTATTAATACATGCATTATATTACATAATTTCTTCCTCCATATTTCTCTCTCTCACTTCCTATGCCCTCATCTTTCCATCCATCGTTATAGTATTGGGGTTTAAAGGGGAAGAGCTTGAGTGGGAGGGGTGGAACAGTTTCAGGGTTTTGCATTTGCCATTAAAATTCAGGAAATCAAGTTGGGGGTGGGCGTTTTATGGCCCAGAATAAAAAGAAAAGAAATCAAGTGAGTGCAATCAGCAGGGTAGTTAAGAGTCAGGGTCATTATATAGTCCGGGCAGAGAAAGTGTAAGGGAGAAAATAGTAGAAGAATTGATCTAATATTATGCATGTATTAATAATGGAGCTGTTTCATTTTCGCTCACACACACACATTTCACTTTTAGATTGAAAACGAGCCTCCCAGGCTAGTAAAACGCATTCCGTTGTTTATCTGATGTTTGTACAACATGTGAACTTGTGTTTCCACAGTGACTCCTTCAGTAAAGAGCCCTGGTATAGAGCGGCAACTCCCAATTACATTCAGTGACAAACAGCTTCGGAAAATAATTATTTATTTTTATTATACTGGTATATACTGGTAAACTCTGGTCTCACCAATTGGTAAACAAAACATCTTTGGGTGATCCTGTAACTTCACACATTAGCACTTCAGTCCAGCTCCTGGAGGCCTAACCAATAGGACGGGCCTCTTAGCTGTATTTGCATAGATAGCACAGAGAACAAAATCCTGAAGCTCAATGCTACTAAATGTGAGCTGCACTGAATACCAGAATGTGATGCAGATCAGAATTTAAAGCTATTAAAACTATGGACAGTTATCCCAAATCAAATCCAACTGGTGCTATTCAGGGAAACACTTCAGACTTGTTACAAACATGTTATACACACACACACACACACACACACACACACACACACACACACACACAAACACACAAACACACACACACAACAAACACAGGCATGTTTAAAGTATGAGCAGAAGCTTAGATTTAGCTTGAATCCATCGTAATCATGATATAATCGGCTTGGGCTGAGTCCCAAATCAGATCAATGAGATTTTACTGAAGTTACCAAATGATTAATTATCCAAAATAATTCAGTTACAGCTGAAATATTAGGAAATGCCTAGTAATGTTTCAAGATTCATAATTTAAGATCATTTATTTGGCACAAACAAAGTTATGCAACTACATCATGTAGTGAAGCATGAGTCAAATCTTAAGACTGTGCAATAATAAAATAAATAACATTCAGGAGAAATTTGAACAGCTAAACTACGCTAATGAATATGTACATATATTTATATATATATCAGAATATAATAGGTAATCAAAGATTACAAATACAAGCAAGATCTGTATAGAATAGAGTATCTATGTTCTGCAGTGGGATTGTTTAGACTTAAATCAAAGACTCCAGGTGAGATAAAGTGCGGTAAAAATTTCAGTCAGTGTTGTAAAGTCCAACAACTCTTATTCTGCACACGGTGACAAAGCAAAGAAAAGCAGAACATCGTCTCTCCTAAGTTCCAAACAATGAATTTGGCCGTATCGCTTTACTTTCGAGCAGCACGCCTCTAATTTACCATGCAAAATTGCTTCGACAATGGCTAATGGAAAGACACCTTAATTCCTTCCCCCTCACAAAGGAGCTAGCCGGGGCCGCTAGCGGCTAATCCGTGATTGCCTGAGGGGCCTCCACTGTCAGACCCATTACAGACCTGCCATGCTCATCTTTTTAATCTGCCCTCCCAATTAGCCACGACTTAGTGCTGGGCAAACAGCGGCTCTAAGGCTGCTAAGTTGGACTAAACGGCCATTTAGCTAAGTCATTAGCTCTCCTAGCTCCGACTGTGAGGAATGGTGCTAATTAGTGTGTCATCGCCGACACTGAAGTCAAAGACACAACCGAAAGCTCGCATGAGGGAGAGCCGCAGTCTCGGGGTCCTCGCCCCGGGCCCTAGGTTAGTACGGGTCTTCTGAATTAAGCCTCGCAGACCCAAGGATTGATTTTTGGCTTTCTGGCTTTAGGAAATCACAGACTGCTAAAGGTATGAAGAATAAACAAAGCAAGTTTCAAGGCTGCTGTATTGTCGTCACACGTACAGAGCCTGATCAGATGTTTCTCCACGGCCCACGGTGCAACATATAGCAATATTCAAGTAACGATAGTATCAATACAGACAACAAAATAAATAGACACCATAAAAATGTAGAATAACAGTGTGAAGGAGATGTAAACCCTCCGGGGGGATGAGTGTTGCATGGTTGCCAAGCTTCAGTCCAGCAAAGTGTGTTTAAATTCCCTATAAGGTTCAATTTTGTGAGTAACCATTCTGTCATTTAAGTAATTGAAACCATTCACCAAGTGAAGCAGGGCAGGCAGGATCTCAGCACCTAGAGAGAAGTGTGTGGGAATGGTACCTTAGTCAAGAGCACCTCGGTCTTAGGATTCGAACCCACAACTTTCTGATCGCAGGTCGAATACCTGAACCACTATTTCACCCTGTTAATTTCCAGGTTTACTGAATGTGTGTAAGGACCAAAGTATCAAACTATCAAACTTTCCTGGTCACCTGCCCTCCAGGACCAGGCACCGCTGGTCTGTGGTGATGGTCTCACACACATTATTGGCCTCTCCCATTGAGAAACTAAGTGTTTTTGGATGATTCCATCATGACCTAATGGTGTTGGTGGGTAATCTCAAACATTAGCACTTCAGTCCAGCTCCTGAAGGCCTAACCAATGGGTGAGCTCACTTAACATTTTTTACCATGGAGGAACAATTTTGACAGTACTAAATGTGATTTTCAGCATGTCAGACTCAGATGCTCTTCAGAACTGATAGCTGTTGGAGCTAGAAGGATCAGGAACACACTTGGCACGTGTTCCAGAGTTCTAGCTCGGACAGAAGCGAGACGTGGGGCTCTAAGCTGTCAGCTGTGTGAGATTACTCAGCCCACCACTGTTCCACCGGCATGATTCAGTCAAGGATGTTTCTGCTCCACTTCAGGACCAATTAATTTTTGTCCCACCACTTATGCTGGGGTGTGTGGCAAGTCCCCCCTCCCATCAAAGCACCCCCCCCCCACCCCCACCGGTCGCAAATTCACAGCAGGAGCTGCGAGTTTAGTCATGAAACCACAAAAAATGCTGATAAATCTCAACAAAACAAACCAAGCTGGCGTACAGAGCCAAAACATTCCTTTTTACCGTCTGTCACCTCGAAACCAGACGTGAGCGTGTTAACAGTTTTAAATACGGCACAGGTACAACACACACACACATACACACACACACATACATACACACACACACACATACACACAACTTTGCAAATACTCAGGAGCAGACTATAAGCAAACTCACAACCAC
>JBBMFX010041580.1:0-11265 GCA_037832545.1 Rhabdalestes septentrionalis
CTGTTTGCCGGGATAGAATTATATTTATACTTTTTTATTACATTATTTTTTATTATTACAGGAACTATAATATTGATCATTATTGATATCGGTCAATACAGGAAAAATTATCGTGATAATTTTTTTTGCCATATTGCCCAGCTCTACTGGGCTCTATATTTGACTGTAGGTACTGTGTTCTTTTCTTTGTAGGCCTCATTCCAGTAGACTGATATGGTTTACCAAAAAGCTCTATCTGGGTTTCATCTGTCCACAAGACAATTTCCCAGAAGGATTTTGGCCTACTTAAGAACTTTTTGGCAAACTGTAGCCTTGCTTCTTTATGTCTCTGTGTCACAGCATTGGGGTCCTCCTGGGTCTCCTACCATAGCGTTTTTAAACGTCGACAGATAGTTCGCTCTGACACTGATGCTCCCTGAGCCTGCAGGGCAGACTGAATTTCTTTGGAACTTGTTTGGGGCTGCTTATCCACCACCCAGACTATCCTGCATCGCAACCTTTTATGAATTTTGCTCCTCCGTCCATACCCAACTGCAGTGCCATGGGTTGCAAACTTCTTGATAATGTTGCGCACTGTGGACAAAGGCACATCTAGATATCTGGAGATGGACTTGTAACCATGAGATTGTTGATATTTTTCCACAGTTGTGGTTCTCAGGTCCTCACACAGTTCTCTTTTCCTTTTTCTGTTGCCATGCTTAGTCTGGCACATACAGACACACAATGCAAAGACTAAGTGAGCTTCCTTCCTTTTTATCAGCTTTCAGGTGTGATGTTTATATTTCCCACACATTTTACTTGCCCCAGGTGAGTTTAAAGGAGCATCACACGAAGCAAGCTTATTTATCCACAATAATTTTGCCCAGACCATTTTTAGAGTTTTGTGTGATATTATGTCAAATTTGCTTTTTTTCCCTCCTGTTTTTGTTTTGTTCCAATACATACAAAGGGAATAAATGTGTGTATGGCAAATCATGTGTTAATGCAATACTTTTCTGTGAGAAATATTTGATTTTATGGAAAAATTTCAGGGGTACCAAAAATTTTGTCCACGTGTGTATAACCACACCTTTACCTATGTTTAGTCTAAAAGCTGATTTGATATGAAACCAACAGTGATGCTCCAACACTGTAAACAGCAGAAATTGCTGCTCCCAAGTGAAGTCCTTGTTTCATACACTTTACTTGCCCCATGTGGAAATGGGTTTGCTGCACTAAAGTTTTTCACAGAATTACCAATAGACAAAGACATACTCTTACACATACACATACATTTGGACATTGATGCAATGTTTTGTATATATGTTTTGTTCCTCTGTTTCATTTGCAAACCAGTGAAGGACAGAACAATATACATCTGAAGCATCATGTTGTAGACATAAAAAGATAACAATTACTTTAAAACCTAACTGCATGAGCTAGCCCCCCTGGGACTGCGGGTTAGTCAAGCTAGCAGGAGCACTGCACAGCGTCTGGCGTGGGACGGCTAATTAAACCAGCGGTAGGGAGCGGATGGAGACCTGATTCTAAGCTGTCAGCCTTAAAATAAAACATCACTGCCAGCCTTCTGCCAGCCCTCGCAGTGTCCACTCAGGAGGCAACCCCACTGCAAACCTCCAGATGGGTTACTGAACAAGAAAGCTTGGTTTGTGAACAACAGAGTGTCCAGGCCTGCATCAATGTTAGAAGAGCCTTATACTTTAAAGAACCTTCCATCTAATGTGAGGGTTTCCTAGCATTTTTTTTTTTACTACAAGCATGTATCCAATCCAGGAACTTTTATGCAAGCAGATGGACGATGCAAGAATTCTTCATTCAGCACCACACTTAGAAAATGTGAAATCAAATGTGAACAGGACGCACAGCACATGGTTCTCTGATGCTGCCTACCATTTGTCAGAGTAATGAAACACAGAGTGACAGCAGGCCAGGCAAGCTGACTTGGCAGATCTAAATCATGGAGCAGAAACACATCTCCGAGACAGATAACCGCTACTGCAGGAACACCTATCAGCAATGCCATCAGTATTTTACAAAGTGCTGTAATAAGAATTTACCTAATTCTACCTAATTCCCCATAAGATACTAAATGTAAGCTAAGTACTCTTTGAGCTTGGTAGTCAATAACTATAGAATGACAAAAAGCCTTGCACAGGAATTTACACCATGAAATCAATACGTGAAAATCAATGTGAGGGGAAAGTAGGAATCATTTCTGTGAACACGATGAAAATAACTTAACTGGGTACATAATAATTGACTTATGCTGATCTTGCAGACTACAACACTTTCGTAATGAACCCAAGTTGTAAGCCATTATTCACAGATGTTCAGAGGATCGTCCCACAGGACTTCAATGTGGCAGGAAAAAAACTATGATTAATTTACACCATTAAAAGGGACAAGAATATCTACATGGTGAGAGGAAAGTCGTTCCCAAAATGAGATGCTTGAAGATACATTAGCTACGAACAACATGCAAGCTCATCTTTTTTTCATAAGAGCAAGGGAGAGCTCTCTCGGAAGGTCAATAAAAAGAGTGGTAAAGTTAATATATGCAACACAGAGTTCCCAGCCTTAAACAAAGTTTGCATTTAATTATTCGCATGGGAATATTAAGAGATGAGAATCAATTTTCACAGGGAGTGGATGAAGGAGTCTTACAGTTTTGTCAAATACTCTGAATCCTGAAAGGACTGTTAACCAAAGCCTACTACTGGACATAGTGGGCCCATTTATAGTTGATTTAAACCAATTCTAATGTAACTGATGTAATTCTCATTAACATTTTAATTTAGCTGACAACCCCAAAAGTGTGTGGTGCATATGATGAAGTGTGCATTACCATATGTATAACCATATGGCCAAGGAAATTATCCTGGAACTTTTGTCTGGTGCCGTTTCATTTAAACAGTATAATGACAACTGCTTGAAATAGTAAGCACATTTCTACACTCGTTTATGATCCGGGTTTGAATGTGCTCAGCGAAACTTTTAACACTTTCCTCATTCCATCCATGGAAAAAGTTTGGTGATGAAGTTATTTTCTTATTTTTAAGATGATAATGCATCTCGCCACAGAGCAAAGAGTGTTGAAGCTTTTGTTCGGGAAAGCTCTTTCTTTTTTAACTCAATTACATAACCAGAAAACAGGCTGGACCTCAATCTATTCAAAACTTTATGATGGAAAATACAGAAAATTATGAGGCTCCATTCTGCAAAACTGATATGTCAGCTACTATTCAAGAAAGTTAGAACCGGTTTGATAGATATCACTTTTGATTGGTGAAGTTGGTGCCTCAAAGGATTCAGGCCAAGTACTACTTTGATTTTTTTGAAAATAATTTTTTCAAAAAAATTTTCCTCTGAAAATAATTGCAATTGAATTGAATAATTATGATCTGACGATAACAGAATATGTGTGAAAGCCCGGTCTAAAATGCAAATAAAATGGACATGGAATTCACTGAGCAACATACAATGTATAAGTAAATATGTAATTAACGTACTTAATTCTTGACTTCTTAGGGTTAAAAGCTGGGTGTGTCAGAGAGGGGGTGGCTCTGTGTGTGAGTGACCATATGCCTGATCCTGTAGCCAAAAGATTTCTGGAGCAGTGCCAGTGGAAACTGCTATGGAATTTTTCATTGTCACTGGTGCATGGCAGGATTAGCAGCATCAGATGTTGTCATTAATCTATACAGACTTCATCACTGTGACAGTCACAACAAACAAGACCATTATACATACCCTGCTGTCAATCCATATCAGCCATACTGTTCATGCACATAATCATCTGAAAACACTACATGCTGCTGAGATATTGTCATAATTGAGGCAGTTCCGGTTCACAACACAGCATAACCAACAGATTTCATACATTCACAGACATGATCCCAAGCCTGCTTGATGACTATGTTGCCTGCACAGCAGTGGAATTAACAGAGAGGCAGGCAGTTTGACAGGCCTGATAAATCTGTTTGAGACTGAATGATGACAGATTATTATAATTCTCTAACACAGATGTATTCTTATTCTGAGACCCTCTGGAACAAAAGGTTCAATGTGCCTTTGGGATTCTACATGGAAATCACAGTTTTTCTGCTCAGTTTTAATTGTGCCTAATTCCAGTCACCAGCTGGGGATAGTTGAGGCTCAAACCTGAGGATTTTCTGAGGATCAGGCCAGTGATTACAGAACTGCACCACTTAGGAGCTCCCTTGGCCATGACTGTAACAAGGAGGAGAGTAACTAAGTCTGTTCATACTGATTATAGTAGTAATCATGCATCTAATGATTTTTTTTATTGTGTAATCAGAGTTGATAAAAGTGGAAAAACTATTGAAAATGGACTTCATGGAAGAATAATTCATTTTTTTCAATACCCTTTCAAGATAAACATGAAAGTAGGCCTGCAAAGGGGATTATGTGCATTAATCGAAAAATAATACTTAAACCTAAATGTATTAGTCTAAAATTGCCAATACATGCACAGGGCTGTGATACAAATGTTAGATTGTATTACTCTTTATTCAATAAATAAGTATTAAATTAACGTTGAATAATAACTTTATAAGTGCTGCTTTTACACTGATTTATCTGTGGCGCCTCACCACAATATCTAAATTTACTGCCGCGTATTGATTTTCTATTTTTAGAGCTGCATCCAGCACATTGATTTGCTCAGCCTCTCCTCATCCTGCACTTTTACAAACACACTGACTATGGTCTCCTCTATCTATGTTCTTAACACAATGCTGTCAATCACAGAGACCCAACTCTTCAGATAAATTAGCAAGCATGTAATGAGCCTCATTAGAAAAGATAGCTAAGCTTATACTAAGATACAGCTGTCGAGGGGAGGATGTTGTCCATAATGCCTAGTCAGTATTGACTAGCACACAGCTTTTTACGTTGCTAGCATGTATTTAACCTGTAGCATGATGACCTACTGGATGCTCAGCTGCTAAATTCAACTTTAAAGATACAAATAATCCAGTTAATAGCTTTAGTTTTCCTATTAGCCACAGATTTTCTTTATTGTTTCTTACATGCTCACATAGATATGATCCTAATACTGATCCTAATATTCATTTTAATTAATGCTACTTCAGATTTATTCAATAAATAAAATAGATCCACCTTTGAAGTAGCTTGAAATAAAACTTTATTAAAAGCAAGAATGGAACTGGGCATTTAAAGGCTGTATTTGAGGCTTCACCACACAAGCAGCTGAGCTCTAGCCAAGACTCTTATTGATGGTTTGAATATTGAAATGAGGAAAAAGCATTTAAAGTTTTAATAACATAGTGATGTTAAAAATTAAGCGAATAAAAACACTGTGTGGCAAATAGATGAGAGAGACTATGAGGATGTTTCTTTGTGAAAAAAGACGATCATTAAAAGAATTTCAAATAGGCATTTCCCTCACTAGTTGGCAAATGGCCAAGTAATTGTTGCTAATCCATCAAGAAGAAAATTCAGTTTTTAATAATTAAAGGTTAATCAAGGAGTTGTAACAGCTATAGAAGATCCATTTATTCTGTTGCATGTACTTTGGGTTCTCTTACTATATTTTAAGATAATAATCTTTTTATTTGTTGCTCCAGTACATTTTTGAGTTCCACTTTTGTTATTCACATTGTGGTATTTATTCTCTTTTTGTGTGTGATTTCATTCTGTTCTGTTATTTCAGCAGTCTACTTTGCTGTTCCTCACACATCTATTTGGGGCTTTAGCATTTTATCTTTGACCAAAAGGTCACACATCTAGTATTGTCAGCATCTGTGTTGACAGATGATTGATGCACTACTGTTCTGTAGTAGATTCTAGTTTTTGGTTGATACATTTTAATTCTCTGTTTCAATTATTATTTCAGGGATGTGACAATACTTCCCTTGGGTCCAGGTTTCAGCCCTCTCCCCACCTATGGTGGTACATGTTTACTTTATCCTTCTGGTGTCTCCTTTATTTGCCCACTCCTGTCTATTTTTTTCCAACAAAGGCTACAACAGCATTAAATCTGTGGTGTCAGCTTCACAGTATGTCCTGAGAGGGTCATTTGCTGATGATGCTGAATGCCAGCCACATTCACTGTTCCAGTGCTGGATGGTTTACTGTGTGTTTCAATTACTAGTCTCTCTTGACCTTCCCGTAGCACAGCAGTGCTTACATTTGCGTTTAATTTAATTGAAACTAAATTGTTATCAGCCCAGGCAATGGACCAAGGACTAACAGCGGGGGGGAGTATCTTCTCTTATTAGGTTATCACTGTGTTTGTCTGCTGTTTTTTTTGCTACACTAAAGAAACTCATTTAAGTGTGGAGAACCCTGAAAAATAACAGTATAACAACCCGACAGAATTCAACACATAGTTTTGATTTGTATGCCACAGTAACTGCTCCCAGTGGAGGAATCTCATTAGCATAAAGAAACAATAAAATGCCAGTAGAACTGTGTGTTTCATTCCTGCACACATGCTTATGACCCATTTTTTTGTTTCTTTATACTTATCCTGTGCTGATGAGCTTCATTCCGTCCCACTGATACACTATATGATAAAAAGTATTGGGACGACTGACAATTACACCAATAGGAAATTCAATGACATTGCATTCAAATGTACATACTTTAAAATGGATTTGTAACTTTGCATCCCTTTGCAGATTTAGCAGCTTCCACTCTTAGACAAGAAGGCCTCGCTCGCAATCTCCATTCCAGTTCACCACAAAGGTATTGGATGGGGTTGAGATCAGGGCTCGGTTCTTCTACAGTAAACTCTTGCAGCCATGTCTATTTGGAGCTTGCTTTGTGTTCTTCCTCCAAACTGTGTCCACAATGTTGGAAGTCAGGTGTTGTCCAAAATGTCTTGGTATTCTGAAGCATTAATATAGTCGTTCACTGGAAGCAAGGTACCAAGCACAAATACGTCCCATACGTTTGTCCATATAGTGTATGAGTAATGTTTTACCCTTAGTTTAACACATATGCTGTTATATAACATATATGATGTTGTTGTATATCTTTGTGGAGATAAGCCCAGTAAATGTGTAATGCAGTGTATACTGGGGACAGTTTACATAGTTGGAAAACAATAAAAAAGGAAAAGCCTGCTGAATATTAAAAATAATGTTTATGTAGAAAATATAATAAAAAGAAGCAATAAGTCATGGGTCTGTCAGATTAGAGTTGCACATACCTGCTCTGTACACCACACCATACATCAAGGCAATAAATCCATTTTCTCAGAGAGCAGACACATAAATCACTGGCGGTGAAGCAAAATAGAAGTCACTTTTCACAAAGGCAGGCAAAGTTGTCAATCCAGACAACATACAAAAAGCTCAACCATTTGACAGATACTGAACAGAACATAAACATAAGCTGCCCAAACTGTTTACATGGGCAAATAGCTATCTTTGGCCTACTGCATTTATTTTGACATTTATCTTTACAGTAGTATGAGTCATATGCAATCAGCAATACAGACATGTTTTCCTAGGTCTTATGTAGCCTGGACCAAATCAAGGCACATCAGGCTGAAATGTTTGGGCAACGCTGGGATAAACAAAAGAATGCTGGAGAAGAGAAAACATGAAATCCCGCTGTAATGGGGCTTTGCAGGAATGTAAGAGAACAATACTGGTCTAGAGTCGAGAAGAGTAAAAATTGAACACAATCGCAGTTGTATTAACATGGTACAGCATTATTCTAAACTGTTTTGTTTACATCTAAGCCGAAAACTGTGTATCCCAGCAAAAACAAGACTTTTGATTCCAGAGCATTTGAGGCAGTGGGGTCATGACATTTTCTCTTGCTCAGCAGCATTTCTTGGGAAAACTTGAATACTTCTGCGGCATCTTTCCCACAAACACCCAGAACAAGATATGAGTGTGGAATGCAGCAGTGTTTTTTCAGACTTTTTCAGTTTTTCCACCCAATGTAACAGATTCTCCAGACTTTGATGCTGGGAGGACTGTACACTTGTACAACGTACTGATCCACAATTGATATACAGTTTTAGGCTTAAATATGTATTCTGGGCTTAAGGGTATATTTGTTGTGCATCTTGTTTGTTACAGTAGCATCAGAAACTCAGATGTGTTTAAAGGCATTTTGGATGCAAACCTGTAGAAGTCTGCAAAGCAGCTGATCAAATGATAATGATCAGTTGCCTTTTAAAAGTATACTTTGTCAAAAAATGCCACTTTTGAAATTATCTGTATGATTGTTGGTTTCACACTGTGTTACCTAACACAGTGAGTTTAATGTTTTTAAATGTGGCAAAAATATCCATCTAGCGATGGGCCCGACCCGATATGATACCGGTATCATGTTCTGATATAGCCATGAATCTGATTTCTGATGTTGGTCGGAGAGCCCCGATCTCTATACTCTAGTTTGCAGCTCATGCAGGACCTTAAACTCAACGCTGTATAATATGAGGTGCGTCAGCAGTAGATGCTTGTTGACATTTTCCAAAACAGCAACAAATTTACATCAGAAAAGCAAAAGGAACACAAAGGCAAAAGGAATATCAGAAAAGTCTCTTAGCTCTCCCTCAATCCCTTTGGGGTTCTTTCAGGCTATTTTGTTTTGTTGGCTGTTTTTCTCTCTACCCCTCTCTGCATTATATCAGAATCTGTATCCG
The DNA here is from genome assembly GCA_037832545.1 of Rhabdalestes septentrionalis. Lineage (NCBI taxonomy): Eukaryota > Metazoa > Chordata > Actinopteri > Characiformes > Alestidae > Rhabdalestes > Rhabdalestes septentrionalis. Next base: position 8,651 of record JBBMFX010041580.1, read on the forward strand.
TATTTGCAGTCGTGTATTGGAATCAGATTGGAAGTGGAAAAATGCAAATAGGGCCCATTACTAATCCAAACAATTTTCAGAACCAATGTATGAAGCCTGACAAGACTGGCCATTGGTTCTAGAGGTCCTCAAAATAGTTTTTGCAAAAAGGCACATTTTGCCTTCATTTTAGCACTGAAGCAATTAATTATTTGTTGCTTTAACAGAAAAAAAAATCACCCCATGAAAAGCCCATTTGAGTATTGATATCTTGTGTCTGGTAGTAATGATAGCTTTGTAGCTTTGGCCAAATATGAACAACAAACATGTCCTGACTGTCAACATCTGTGGTAAATGGAAAAATGTAAATGTGATTTACTCAAAAAACCCTTCTGTTCCCAAGCTTTGAATGATTCCCTGCCAGAAGAGTGTAGCATGTGCAAGAGGAGTTCACTTATTTAACCTGGAACTTGCCTGGTATATGCAAAAGGCTGATCCAGGTTTAATCATTAGGGTTTTTACTAAATAACTGGTTCAAAACCCTGTCCTGTAGAACTCATGGTACAGGTATATTAGCTTGAAAAAGTGCAAACCAGACATTAGCTCAGGAGTCTATACAACTTGACTCAGAAATGACTGCACTGAAGTATTTTAAGGAATTATGCAAGCTTTGTTTCTCAGCCTGGTGAAAAAAAACAGCAGATGGAGAGCAGAGCAGAGCAGGAGGGAGCCGTTTAGCAGATCCAAATGCAGTGCTGGGACAGAGCAATGCACTGAGCTGTTTCCTGCAGGAACATGCAGCCAAAACATTTATGGCAAAACCCAAAAGAGCACAGTTATGCAACATTCAATACATATATAAAATAATGCATCTCTCTCTCTCTTACATATACTTATGTAACAACACATCAACTGTGGATCACAATTTTTGTGTATACTGAACACTACCATAAAAAATGTAGAACCTTTTGCAAACTGCACAGCTGTCCATCACTGTGCACTGAACCAGGATGTAATTTTAGTATTCCTCTGAACTCTTCAGAATAAATGATTACAAAGCTTTGCACACTCCAGTTGGGGGATAGTGAATAGCAGAGGCCCTGGGAAACATTCTCATATTTAAAATGATAGCTTTTCTAGAGAGCTAACTACCAATTCAACAATTTCAATAGGACAGTTATTATCACCAGTATAACCTGCAACAGTCCTGTTGTATGACCCATCCAGACAGTCAACTAAAACCAAATCAAAGAACATTCAGGCTAAAGCAAATTATTATTGTTACTCCAAGTTCTTGCTTTTGTTCTTTTATTTACTTTAATTTGCATGTTATTTTGAATGTAGTTATCCTTTAACTTTAAGTACTTTACATAAATGTTATATGCAAACATTATCATTATTATTTCTCCAACTTAATTTATTATTATTAGCTTTATTACTACTGTTGTTATTATTAATATTTAAGACTACTGTTCTGTTGATTGTAGACTACAGTATTTTATAGGCTTCTATGAGCTGAGTTCTGGAGTAAACAAACACAGCACCTATTAATCCTGGCTTGCCAGTACAGTACAGCCCAGCCCAGCAAAGTACAGAACAGAAGAATATGCATAGAATAGAACAGCACAGCACAGTACAGCATAGCACAGTACACACAATATAGTACAGCATAGCACAGTACTTTACAGTAAAGCACAGTACACACAATAAAGTACAGCATAGCACAGTACTTTACAGCATAGCACATTATAGTATAGTACATTACTCCCTATCAAAGCACAGCACAGTACATTATACCACAAAAATAGTACAGCACAGTGTGTACTGCATTGTGCTGTTGTATTGTGCTGTGTTATAGCACAGTACACACAACACAGTACAGCATGGTACAGTACACACAGTACAGTAAACACAGAACAGTGCATCACAGAGCAGTACAATACAACACAGCACAATGCAGTACACACAGTGCAACAAAGCACAGTACAGTACAGCATAGTACAGTACAGTGCAGCACAGTAGAGTACAAATAGCACAGCACATTACAGTGCACATCGTACAGCACAGCATGGTAAATCACAGCTCAGTATAAACAGTACAGTAAAGTATAGCACAGCACAGTACACATCGTGCATCACAGCACAGCACAGTAAAGCACAGCACAGTACAAACAGCACAGCACATTACAGTACACATCGTACAGCACAGCACAACACGGCACAGTACAAACAGTACAGTATAGCACAGTGCAGTACACACAGTACAACACAGCACAGTTCCAACTGTACAGTACGGTACAATACAGTATAGTACAGGAGCCTAAAACGCTTGCAGTTGTGAAACATCTGGCTGTGCCTTACCAAGCTTCAGGTAATATCATGCAATCACAGAAGCAGTAAAGCGTAAACAGACCAACAGCTGCCTAAAGACATGAACTTACCCAACACGTCTGCCCTGGTGGAGACCCCCTGCTCCTTCTCAGCGAGGTGGCTGGGTCTGTCCCCGGTCAGGGCGAAGCTGGGCCCCCCCTCGACACTTTTTAACCCATCCTCACTGCATGTGGACAAAGTTACCAAGAAGAACACAGCAAATATCGTGCACATGACGATAATAATAGAAGGGAGACATAACGGAGA
>JBBMFX010041600.1:0-11560 GCA_037832545.1 Rhabdalestes septentrionalis
ATTTAATGAGTAAAAGTATAAAACACTGCTGTAATCAACACTCTCCTCTCACAATGAGAACAACTGGTTGGTAAAAAATTACTAGAAGTTCAACAATGGTAAAAATAGCCATTTTGTTTACGGGGGTGGGGCTGGATTCTAGTAGCTCTGGCATTTGCCCTGCAGTAAGGAAGTTGTAGGTTTGATTCCCAAGAGTGCTAAGCACCACTGAGGTACCCTGAGTAAGATATCTTCCCCTTACACTGCTTCACCTGGTTAATGGGTTAGAAAAGAGCATTTCGTGCTGTTCACACTGTGTGCTGTGGTGTGTCCACATGTGACAGAATGGTCACTGTCAAGAGGTTTGTTTTCTATGAATTATTCTGTGTTCTGTGAACACTGCATCATTTCTCTTAATTTGATGTTGATTTGTCATTCCTCTAAAACAATTTTAAAGAACATTATTTTTTTATTTGGAAATTAGGAGAAATATTGTCAGCAGTTGCAGGCTGTTCAGTCCAATACTTGCCCCTATAAAAGATAAAACCTGGGAAACTGAACATTTTTAAGGGTCTCTTATTTTTCCAGAGTTGTATATATACTCCGCAATTACCTGAATCCTATTTAAACTGTGCTTATTTTAACAGCTGTAATCTGTGACCTTTTTCTACCAATATTAATCATTTCTGTACTTCTTTTCTTTCTGAAACGTCATTTAAAGTATCGTGCATTTTTTAAATGAAAGGGAAACATCAAATAGAAGTAAACTCTCTTGTCTGATCAGAATCAGAATTTGAATAATAGCAATTTCTGAACTACTTTTCTGGAAAAGCAAAAGGAAAAGTCGTGCTGGTTTTAGAAGTTAAGCACCATAGAGGAAAACAGTCAATGTGTTTGTGTCTCCACTGTTTTGTTTTGTGTGGACAGAAAAAAATCTGTCCATCTTCCTTGTTGTCATGACAACATTTTGATCAATCAGAAAGCAGTGATCTGGATGCGGCTCGGTTTTGTTCTTTGTTTTAGTGGAAATACACCATAATTCATATAATGGATGGAATATCGGATAGTTGGATGGATGGATACATGCATGATTTGTTGATTGCTAATGGTCTGATTTTTTCATGTTTATCACAAACACATAAAACACTCAAATACAGTCTCAATGGCTCTAACAATCATTTTAACACAAAATCAGTTTGCAATGGTTCTTCCTCTCATTTGATCCACTCTAGAAGCCTGAATAGGAGCCCCTCTTTAAGAAAAGAGGGGTTATCAGAGTGTTACTCTTCTGCCATCTACAGGTTCAGTGTAGCATTGACTGTCACACAGGAGTGGCACATGATGGCATCATGGGTAAGGGTTTCATGGTGTGATGCAGCACCACTTCATGAACTCTGCATGTACCCGGTATAAGACACAATGTTTTCATGAAATACAGATTTATTCATTTGTATTCCTCTTAACTGCTGCCACTGGTGTTGAAAGATATGCCAGTGTTTTGCGTATCAATAAGTAAATAAATAAATGAGCAGTTTTGGGGTGTTTTGCAGGAGGATGATGAAAGCTCAACGCAACCGAGCCGTTAAAAGATGATGATGCGTGAATAAACAGATAATGAGGCTCGTATCGGCGAACGAAGCCTGTCCTCGTTTATTCCACTTCAGAATCAACAGCTTTAGCAAAACCAGTTTTAAACGCAGAATCTCTACTCTCATATTTGTGTAACCACACTAGTGTTTTAGAGATTGAAGTCACTTGCCATAGGAATCATATGTGTATCCTTTTATAGAAAAGATGAAATGAGTTTAATATTAAAACTACCAGACTACTTGTATTTTATATAACTGATTCAATATTTCCATTTCATTCATGTTATGAATGTTGTTGTTAAAGTCATTAATATGACTTTATATTGATATAACATTGATAAAATTTATTTTAAATGATAAATTATTAATAAAATAACCAAGTTATTAATATAAGTAGATCATAATAATTAAATCCTAACCACTAAATGTTGCTAGTACTTAACTGTAAGTTGCTTATATATAGCAAAATGAATTTCAAATACATTACTGAATTTTTATAGGATACATTTACTTTATATTTTCGATTGTTCTAGTCTTTGTGTCGCTGTGCAGGTGTAGCATAAGTAATTTCCTCCGAGATCAGTAAAGTTGATTCTGATTCTGATTATTAAATGATAAGTAGTACATTATCCAAAGGCAGCATGGTGGTGTGGTAGATCTGATGCTCTCATTAAGGGAAGCTGGTAGAATAGTGGTCGGGCAGGAACTTGTGGGTTCGATTCCCAAGTCTGCTAAGCACCACTGAGGTACCTTTGAGCTCCCTGAGAGCTGTGTTCCTGCTGCTTTACATGGTGAATGGGTTTAAATACAGAGGAAGCATTTTGTGTTGTTCACACATATGTGTTCATGTTTGACAGAATTTTCACTTTCTATGTAGTTTGAATGCTGTGTGTGTGTCTGTCCTGCAATCCTCATGAAGAACAAGGAGTTACTACTTATGTTTCTTAAATATGTATGTCCACCTCTTACTGCCAATGCTTTCAGCATAAATTAAGAAATTAAGCATAAGAATTTATTGATAGATAGATATATAGATAGATAGATATATAGATAGATAGATAGATAGATAGATAGATAGATAGATAGATAGATAGATAAATAGATAGATAGATAGATAGATAGATAGATAGGTGGATGGATGGATGGATTGATGGATTGATTGATTGATTGATTGATTGATTGTCTGTTTGAATTATTGATTTATGTTGTTTTACTAGACTTTCAATCCTGAATGTATACTCTGAGCAAAGAAACATGTGGATCCGTTTGCCTCCACTAGAGGGCGCGATTCATTCATTTTATTTCCACAGTAAGAAGTGTGAAGCGGTTCTAGCTGCGAGGAGGGGACCAGTTCCGTTCTACCGTCTATGGATTTGAATGCACTGTCATTAAAATCTCAATACTTGTGTCTATATTGGGTATGTGTTTCAAAAGTTCCATGTTTACAGAACCATGTTCGGGGTTTGGTGTTACTATTAAGATTAGGAAAACACACTTAAATAGAAATGATAGATATGTATGATTCCATGTTCTGTCAGGATCCATGTTCTGTAAAAACAAACCAGGTGTTTCCAGTAAAGTGGTCAAGGTGTGAAAGCACAAACCTTTCCAATAAAGTTTTCAGCTGAGGCAGCGGGTGGCCTGCTGGTTAGGGAGTTTCACCTGCAATCAGAAGACTGTGGGTTCAAATCCCAGAACTGCTAGTGGCACCACTGAAGTACCCTAGCGCAAGGTACCGTTCCTGGACACCGCTCCTGGCTGCCCTCTGCTTCACTGTTATATGCAGAGAAAACAATTTGACAATTTACACTTAAGGACCCCTCATAATACTGTGAACCCACAACCTCCTGACCACAGGAGCAGCTCCCTAACTGCCACCAGCAGCCCCAAAAGATAGGTGTTTCTGATAAATGGCCAGTCAGATACATTTCTCTCAGGTGTTAGCCTATCAACACTGACTCAGACAACAGCCCTTACTGATTTTTGACCGTTTCTATTCTCCACCTATTTTACGTCAAGCCCCGCCTCCTTTTCACTGTTTCAGCACTGAGGGGCGTGTTCCCTATGATCAGTGGCTGGACGAGCAGTGGGGCCAGCAGGGGGCGGGGCTGCACTGAAAACTGGTGGAGAAACCAAAATAAATAATAAATCATATTAATAATGATGACAACAGTAAGGCGGGAAACAAAGAGGGTGCGCGTTCGCGTGTAGAGAGAGAGAGAGAGAGAGTGTGTGTATGGGGGGTTATCTTGCGCGCGCCGTCGTTTCATCACCAGTTACGCACCTACACACCAGGTGAGAGAGAGGAGAGAGAGAGAGAGAGAGAGAAAGAGAGAGAGAGAGAGCGAGAGAGAGAGAGCGGGGGAAACAGTGTGTGTGAGAGAGAGAGGGGAAAAGAGAGAGGGCTTCTGCTGCCTCGATCATATTGTATATTTTGGACAGAGAGAGAAAGAGAGAGATACATATGCATGAAATATAACTAACAAATAAACGAACAGTATCTTTCTTTAAAGGATTCGAGGGCGCGCGGAGTCATATTGTTTCAAAACAGGAGGAAAAACATCCTGTCAGTCTCTAGTAATTTTTTCTGTATTTTATTGTATTTTTATTCCTGAAGGCGTCGCCCCTCCGTCCAGAGGACCCGAGCCGCCTGCTGAGTGAGTACCGCGGCTGTTTGTGCTTTTATTTGTTTGTTGATCTTTTTATATATCCAGCTCGCGCGCTGTCTTCTTGAAGGCTCGTGCAATGGCGAACGGTCCAATCAGGGGCTCGAGCAGCTGGATTTATTCCTTAGGATCCTCCACAAGAGACCAGCTTTTGTTAGGTGTTGTGTTTGGACGCGAGGCTGACATTGCATGCGCATCGTGTGTGTGTGAGTGTGTGTTTATCCATTGAAATCAGGTCGAGCGTGTGGGCTTGTGCAGCAGCAGCTCGTGCATGTGGAATGGGTGGGATGCTCCAATATGGCCGTGTGGAGAGTTGGGTTCAGTGACAGCTCTGAGATTAGGTTGGGTGTGTGGCGTGTGTATGAGAGTGTGTGTTTATAGCTGCTGTTGTACCTTCTGAGGTTATTGGATATGATTATTTAATAGAACTATACAATACAGCTACATTATTGGGCCATATATGGGTAAGAAAAAAAAGTAAAATCACCCATTATAGGCATTTATGGACACAACACAGCACACATTGTGAAATTCTTCTCTGTATTAAACCCTTTCACCAAGTGAAGCAGCAGGCAGCCAGGAACACAGTGCCAGGGGAACAGTGTGTGAGGACTGTACCTTGTTCAAGAGGATCTCAGAGATGCCACAAACAGTCTTGGGGTTTGAACCTACAGCCTTGTAATCTAATCATACCTGATCCCACGATCTTGCTTTAGCTCCTGAAAGTCTTACCTCTAATCTTTGCTGTTGATTTACATTATGGCATTTAGCAGATGCTTTTTTCCTTAGTGACTTCCATTCCCTAACTACAGGGAACAGCATCCCTGGAGCAACTTGGGGGCAAGGGTCTTGCTCAGGATCCCAGTGGTGGAATGGAGAAGGTAGAATTAGAACCCGTGTATCCCACCCACTAGGCTCCTCTGTCATAGAACAATCTAATTCCAATACAATGCAATTCCACGCGATTTGGGTCAAATTCACTTGTACTGCACTCACTGTCCCAAACAGCTCTTATATAAATGTATGTGAAGCCTCCTAATGAACAGATTGGAGAAATTCCCTAAATGCATTAATATAATCACTGAGATGTGGAGTATTGGGGCCTAACCATTATACCAATAGGGACTTTCATGCCATTCCATTTAAATCCAAAGATTTTAGGAGTTGTAACTGTTTCACTCTTCTTGGAAGGTTTTCCACAAGATTTGGGGGTTTTCTGGGAGTTTGTGCTCATTCATTCTCCAGAGCATTAATGAGGTCAGGCACTGATGATGGACGAGAAGTCCTGGAACACAATCTTCATTCCAGTTCATCCCAAAGATGTTAAGATTGCCCTTCACCTGTATTCAGTCATTAAGAGCTGTGCCCCAATACATTTTTCCTTATAGGGTACTTAAGATTATTGAAAAAACACTGATAAGAACCCAAAGAGCATGAAGAGGAGTCACTGAGAAGAACCATAAATGCGGCAGAAAAGTAAGAACTGTGTGTTTGCAATGTGTTAGTCATTTATGTTTGAGATGCATGCGTTGAGTGGATCTCTGACCTTAGGGTCTAGAGCTGGAGTCGGAAGGCCTGAGAAGAGTGTGGACAAATGCAGCCTTCAAGTGTGTTCAGAAATATTGTAATTATGAGTTCAGAGCACAAAAGTGATCAAACCAAGTCATATTTACGAGATTTTTCAATGAAGTTGCCAAGTTAACCACGTCAAAACAGTGCACAGAGCAGAACATAAGTAGATTCTTAAAATACTGTCATATTGTAAATAGTCATTTCGTAGACTAAATGGCATGTTCCAACCAAGTCTGTTTCATAAACACAAGGTTAGATAAGTGAACGTAAATGCTGAACTACCATTCACGCTCATTTTCCTAAATATCAACATCATTTGCAGCAGCATGGCTAACTGGCTAGCCAGCTAGTCTTTGCATGTTCCCTATGTTGGTTATCATTAAAAAAAAAATTCTGTAAAAATATCTAAACACTGCACAGCTATTTTCCAAAGCAGAAACATTATCAGCTAGGGCTGGGGGATTTGGCCTAAAACCAAAATCTCGATGAATTGACAATTGGTTTATTTATTTATTTTGCTGTCATAGTTCACTGGCAAGTTTTGTACAGTAAATATTCTCACATATTACAAGTGAGAGATTTTCGAATGAAGGGTGCATTACTTTATTTAAAAATAATTGAAGGAAACACACTATCCACCATCTATGATTGGTAACATTCAAGTCTCTCCTCAAAACCCATCTCTTCAAATCTGCTTATGGCCTTTAACTGCTGTTATCTCACCCACATGTGTGCTTAACTGATCCTTTTTCTTTTATTTTTTATTAGACTCTACTGACGTAATTTTAACATTTTGTGATTGCATGCATGTGTTTTCAATGTAAATTGTAACATTTTAAATTTTATGTAAAGCGACTTTGAGTATTGTTAAAAGCGCTCTATATATAAAATGTATTATTATTATTATTATTATTATTATTATTATTATTATTATTATTATTATTATTTATTGAACATCAGTGTTGAATAACTGAAGTTAAAGCACACATTGCCTAAAACAAACAGTCACTTAAATAACTTTATTTATTATTATATTATTTTCAATGTTTTTATTATTAAAAACAGTGACTCCACAAGTGGTCGTGTTTTTAAAGGGAAAGTAATTGAAATTATCGTCCTGGAAAATTTTGATTGATTATAGGTTCTGAATGTCGATTTCGATTACTTTTCCATTAATTGCCCAGCCCTATTATCAGCCCATTTTACTTCCACACTCTGACAAAGTCGTAATTATGATTTCCGAACTGGGATGTTGGATCTTAAGGCAGCATCAGCGTGAAAATTTGAATTAGTGCATCTTCCAGACTCCTTCTGCATCACTGGTATCCAATCATGAACTCCACACAAGTCAATGTGATGTTTGCCTGGCTGTTTTTTAGCTAAAACTTGGTCAAGCAGAAATGTGAATGAGAGCGTGGGCGGGGGAAGGGGTACCACCAGTGATTGACATGCTGTCAGACCCTCCCTCCTGCCCAGAGAAGCCTCATTCTTTCACAGATTATCTGTCCTACAGTTTAAGCAAGTATGACAGTAATTTGTTTATACAGGTTGCCTACTGCTCCTTTCGCAGACTCATATCATGGAAAACCACATAATGCCTTACATTTTTGATTGGGGATTGATGTTGTGTGTACACACTGTTTACATTTCAAAATGTATAGTTCACCCTTCTCTCCATACAGTCCATTTTTGTGGTTTATCCAGTTTTTTGGGAAACAGTCACATTTGCATACAATCACCTACATCAATTTTGCCCCACCCATTCATGCAGAAGTGTTTCAGCCAGAACAGAGATCATTTACTTCTATTGGTTTTAAAGGCACAGTGACAGAAACAGCCTGATCAGTCCTGAGACATGAAGAGAGGTTGGAAAATGGCCATGAAATCAGGCAGGTTTTGTATATAAACCAACACAGCTCTCATAAGTGGACATCAGGGCGCAAAACACCTTTGTCACTTAGTTGCCATCCATCCAATGATCAGGGAAAAAGCACCTACGCAATCGGGTGATTCCTTCAGCAGTTCGCTTTAATCACCTTTGATTTTAATTCGTTTCTTCAGTCATCAGAGACTCATAAGAGGCACGGACCTGGCGGCGGATCAGGAGTCCTGGGACAGAGTCCACGGCTAGAATACACTGTCAATGCCAAAAGCTGTGTCAGTCAACTTTACGCTCGGGTGAGCTTTTCAGCACTGGGTCAGTGGGCCCCTCGAAGCAGGCCACACAGGCGGCATTGATCTGGAGAGCCTGAACCAGCTATAGATTTTGGCACCCTTCAGTGACAATGAGGGCAGGCGTAGTTTCAAGCTGTTTGCCAGTGAATTTTGATGCTCTTCACTGAAGATCTTGCCCTTTTGGGCAGTATATCATCTGTGGGGCGACTCACTTTCTGTTTTGGTGTAGATGGAGAGCACAAATGTATCTGACCCTTATATGACCAGCGGATAAATTCATGGGAAAAACCACCACACAAATTGATCTAAAGTGAGAAAATTCTGTGTAGTTGTATCTTGGCTAAACATCTAACAGTTTACTGTGTCGGTTCATGTATTGCCAGGCTTTCATTAGGGATGTGTAACCGTATTGATGTTTTGAGGCTAGTGTTGGACTGTGGACTCCCATGACCCTGATTTAGAAAGCTGTTCAGTCCACTCGAGCACGCTGAAGGAGTCATGCTTTGCCGTGCCATTTTTCCAACAGAGCGCCTCTTATCTGGCCTGGGCTGTGTCTGCTGGAGCTCCCTGCATTCTTCAGCGGGACACTCTACAGAGAGCACTGCCTTATCGGCCTGTTGGTTTCACTTAAAGCGGTTTTAGAGGCTTCACAATTCACTACAAGTGCATAAACAGAATGTCTCTTGTGGACGTTTCAGCACGGGGCAATATAGCAGAATAACACAAACATGAAACACATTTTGGGCTGTCATGATCATTAATATTCTTTCTTTATCACAACGTTATACAAGTACAACACGTAGGGAAATGTATCCCTCACTTGACCCGTAAGAATGTACAATAAAGAAATTTGAAAAGAATAAACTAAGGTAATAAAATACACAGAATAAAACTAAATTCCAGCTAAACAAAACCAGCATCTAGACCATTGCTCCACTCGGGATCCTCTGTCAAGTCACTTTTGTGAGCATCTCTGAAAGTGAAGTTAGATGTTTTGCTGTGTTTGTGGTGAAGTATAAAATTTCATTGATCTATTTCTAGGCTGTACAGTTATCAGTGTAGAAATCAGCCTTGCCAGACAGGTATCAGGGTAACAGTCTTCTCCAATAATATTCAGTTAATTTGTATTGGGCGAAAATAAACAAAGTAGATATTCAGTTACACTTTAATGAAGGAAAACAGACAGGAAAGAATATGACACTTTAGAGGCTGTAACAGTTAACATTTGGCCTGAATAGCATTGCAATTCCCATAGAAGTAATACTGAAAAATAACATTAGCATAAGAGTGGCAAGCAGGTTATTTGCTCATTAAGAGCAGATTTCTGCATTAATCACAGCTATGTAACAAATTAAATGAAAGTTGCTGTTGTAAACCTGCTCTAACCATTTATATACATTTTATGGGAAGGAAGAATGGAGAATGACTAAGAGCTGCATTGAATATTCTCACAAATTTTGAGATAAAATGCATTCAAAAGCTTTAAATTGAATTTGCTGAGAAATGCGGCTTTCTTGGTGGACACATATTTATGCATTTTGCTGTAGCGTTTTCATAAAAATGCAGATTGGTTTATTATCAGAATATTACGTATAGGTGATAGCAATAGGATATCTGTCATCACTGTAATTCTGATCCCTGATATTTTTACATTTCGCAGCTTTGTTGGTTTATCAAGAAAAGATAGCAAGGTTTTATCAGCAGCTCCTGCTACTGTGTTGATCCACCCCCACATGTGTGTGTGTGTGTGTGTGAGAGAGAGAGAGACTCGTGACCGAGTCATGGCCTCTATTAATGTTGGATAGTGGTGAATAGGCCGTTGCTTTCTTAACCTCTCTCCTATATCGCTTCCTGTTACTGTCCGAGTCCAGCCAGTGGAAATCGTGGCCTCAGGCTCAGCCCTGTCTCCTCAGACCCGCCCCATTCATTCAGGCCCCTCTGAAATATCCTAATGACTCTACTAGTGATGACCATAAAGACCTCCGACTTCAATGTAAACACAGACACGAGTTTGTTATGTTCAAATCTTCCTGTCAGCTTAGTGCGCTACACTCATTTACATTGTTTACATGATGCCCGTTTCCATGGTTGCACTACAGTCACTTCCATAGTTGCACCTCTTTGGCTGTGGTTACACTGTACTCATTTCTATGGTTACATTGTGCCCATTTCCATCATTATGCTACACTTGTTTCTATGGTTACACTTCACCCATTTCCATGGTTACTCTATAGCCATATCCATGGTTACACTACACTAATTTCCATGGTTACTCTATAGCCATATCCATGGTTACACTACACCATTTACATGGTTACTCTATATCCATATCCATGGTTACACTACACCCATTTCCTTGGTTATTCTATAGCTATATCCATGGTTACTCTACAGGCATTTCCATGGTTACTCAATAGCCATTTCCATGGCTACTCTAAAGCCATTTCCATGGTTACTCTATAGCCATTTCCATGGCTACTCTAAAGCCATTTCCATGGTTACTCTATAGCCATTTCCATGGTTACTCTATAGCCATATCCATGGTTATTCTATAGCCATTTCCATGGTTACTGATTTTTTTTCAATGGTTACACTTAAGTCATGTCTATGTCCATGGTAACACATAACACATTCCTGTGGTAACACCATGTCTCTTTACATGGTTACACTCCTGTGGTCATTATATTTCTGTGGTCATTCAAATAAACCTTTGACTGTAAGTTTGAAAAAATATTGCGTACTAAAGTCATGTGACTTGTAACAGTAATGTCTTTATTAGTGCTAAATGGAACAATATTAGCCTTGCAAAGAGATATTTAAACTACAAAAGGTCTTTAACCCATAGATGTGCATAACCATTGTCTTTACAAGAGGACCCTTGAAGAGCTCACTGGGTAGCTGGTGGCCTGTGGTTGGGGATCCCTGGGTGTGCCTTGTTGGTGGCAGCCAGTTGTGTTACTTGTTGAATGGGTTCAATTTAGAGAAATAATTTCACATTTTTTAAATCGTGTGTTGTGTTCATGCGTGACTGTAAGGGGCCACTTTACTCTATTTTTCTTTTTTTGAGACTCTTGAATTTGTGTCTACCGATAAAAAACTATCTGATTGAGGCAAGTCCAGTGGCCGTGCTCAGAAACAGTGTTAGCTCTACTTGAATTCGAGCCTGTAGTTCTCTTTATTGCACATTGCTGTAACAGGTCTGGACATCGTCCAGAAGGTTCCAGAGGGAGGCTGACAGCTCTGAGGTGTTACTAGCTGTAATGTCCTGCATACCCAGCCCATATCTCTGTCCTAAATGTGTAACTGTATCTGTGTCTGTGCTGCGTAGCTGGACAGAAGGGCGGTTTCCTCCCTTCCTGCCAGAGAGGCCCAGAGTCTTGATGCTTCACAGATGAGGGGCTTCTCTCGCGTTTCTTTAACATCCACACTGTATGTGCTCAATTCTTTCGTTCTCAAAAGCTTTCCTCCCAAATTCTTTTGAAGATAATGGCACATAATGTGCTCTTCACTGGAATAGTGCGAGTATGTCATGCTTTGGAATTGGGGAGGTTGTTCAGAACCCAAGCAAAACCAGACCAT
>JBBMFX010041619.1:0-11559 GCA_037832545.1 Rhabdalestes septentrionalis
TCCAGCACAAGCAGCATGGGCCACATGTTCCACAGCAACAATAATACTGGTCTGCCTGTCTGTAAATCGGCGTAGTGCACTTGGATATCGACCGATGTCGATACATTAAAAAATGCCAAATATCGGCCCGGCCGATATATAGGTATATCGGTCGACCTCTAATGTGAATGAATCTGTACATTATTCATTATTTCTGTTGGTTTCCGTCCTTTTAGAGGCCGTCCAGCCAGGCAGATGTCTGGGAGTCCACTAAGAAACAATGGTGTCCAGAAAACAGAAGAAGGTTTGGCGATACGTGGAGGAGGGAAGCCTGCTGAAGCTGAAGTCATACTTGCGTAAACACAAAGATGTAGATGTGAATTTTTCCCAGGGAAAGAGGCAGAGGAGCCCTCTGCATCTGGCCTGCTCTCAGGGTGATGATGCAATACTCAGGCTGCTGCTGAAACACGGAGCAGATCCTCTTTGGAGAGAGAGAAATGGGGACACGCCGCTGCACCTGGCCGCCAAGAGAGCGCTCAAATACGGCAAAAGAGGTGAAATATCACCGGCTTATGCTTAAACTTTAGAACATGAGCTGCATGGATCTGTGCTGGAAGCGTAACAAATGGTAAACTGTCTTCATACAGCAAAAGAGCCCCTTAGATGGAAGTTCTCCCATTTGTGTTGATGCTCGAGGTGTCAGATGTCATACTGAGCTTTGTTTGGTATTCCTGTGTCACATAGAACCAAAATTACTGTAGTTATGACATGTAGTATTTACGTAAGTCTTTATATGAAAATTCACAGATGGCAAATTAGGGCTCTAGTGTGTTTGGCTCTAGGTTGATGAGGCATGTAGTTCTACTCATACATCCCTGGTTATTACACATGGAAACCTGTGTGCTAAGCATGGTAATCAAATATCCTGCAAGTAGTCAGGTAAGGTATGGTTCACAGTATAAATTGGTGTTTTTATAACCAAACCAGTGATTCCCAGTTGTTAAATGCTTCTGATATAATATTACAATTAAACTGAGGGAGACATAAATTCCTTTTAGAGAAATAATTAACATATTAAAAAGTAATATGAAAGATACACAAATTAATCAGAATTATACAGAAGTGCACGGAAGTGAGTAAGCTGAACTATATACTACCTACTTTTGTAATCTGGCTTTACAATTCAAATGTCTTTACAGCAGAAATCTCTGATTGTTTTGTCTATATTATTTAATATTCTCAACACTGTTACAGATTATGATGACTTGGTGGTTCCTTTGCGAAAGCACTGTCCTGCAGCCCTGGATGAACCGAACAAGGCTGGAGTGACTCCTCATGATTTGCTTCAGGGAGTAAGATTTGGGCAGGTTAGGAGCTGGATTGTTTACTCCTCAGTGACCGTACTTCAGCTTATATCCTAAATATTTATTATTTTTCTTGGTCTACCATCATTATTATGGTTTATTGTACCAAAAATAATTTCAAACTCTCTCTTCCCCTTTAACAGTCGGTTTTTGTTAAATCTCAACTCTTGAACAAAGCAAATACAATTGGATTATCCATGACACAGGACTTTTTAATAAGAAGAATAAAAGTATTAAGTAATGAATAAAAAAGTGAAAGCAAATCACCTTAGCCAGCTGTTTTACTCTATGATGGTCATGCAGTCACAGGTCTTTATGTGGTTGTGAATTTGAGTTGTGTATATTTTGGTGCAACTGGTGATTTATCCATATTATCAGTCATTTGGCAGGTAGTTGATGCGTCTTTCTCTGCTGTTGATGGAGAATCTTATCTGTCTTGTTCTCAGAGGAGTGAAGGAGGAGACTCTCCTCTGCTCTCTGATCCTGAGCAGCAGTGGAGGGAGAAGCTGTTTGGTGAATGTCAGGACGAGTTCTACGAGGTGTTTGGACAGTATGACGGTAAGATTTCTACGGTTCTGTGTTTTAATGATGTCAAGCAAGCTGGATGTGACAAGATGAGCAACATTACTAGGAGAGACCCGATCTGATCTGATAGAATGATCTCAGGGCCAATCAGAGACCTGATTTTACGCGATTGTGCTCTGTTTCAACCGGGTCCAACTCATATTGGTTTCCTGAGTGCTTTGCTCAGTATTGACAAGCTACAGTTTCATTCCTGTCTGTGAAAATATTGACAAATTGCTAATTCTTATGAACAGAACATTAGATATATATGACACGGGGGAGCCAAGTGTAAGTCCCCTATGACACCTGTACGGCACAGCAGTATAAAGGTTAGAGGCAAATTCCAAAAATTGTTTCTAAATTTCTGCATATTCAATTGTTTAATATACAGTTTTGTGTGAATGGAACCAGATATCTGAATATTTTAACACAGTGGTCCCCAAACCCAGGGGTCAGTTCATACCGGGCCACTCAAAAATAATTAATTATTTCCATTGTATTTATTATGAGTCTGAACAATCTTTTATTTTGAAAAATGACCGGATTCTCTCTGTTACATCTCGGTCACTTGAGCGCCAAAAAATTAGTTGCATATGAGTAGACAGTAGATTCACTTTTGATTATATAGTCGCAATATAAACGGAACACCCCACCACCAATGCTGCATCTCGGTCGCTACGCAACCAGTTGTAGTAGTAGGGTAGAGCCGAGCCGAGCCCATTGGACTTTACCTTTCCTTGTATATACGCAAGTTATTATATTAATATCAGAAATGAACGATTATTCGACTAATCGCTAAAATGCGTGAGTGTTAGTCAACTAGGAATATCTTTAGTCGGGGGCAGCTTTTTTCAATCAGGCCCAACTAATAGTTTTCCGAGTGCAGCAGTCAATATTGTTGACCCACTGTTTTATCTGTGAAAATACCATTGATAAACCAGCAATTAGAAACTTTCTCCTGACAATGGCGCAGAACTTTAGAACCTTAGTTGGCTATGCCACTGAGGAACCTGGTCTAATTGTGGCACCAGGCTGACCACAGGAAAGAATGTTTGAAGGAAAGTCTGCATAGTTAAAAAGCTCAGATGTAAAAGCACCCATGTTTTGGTTTGAAATGTTGAGAAACCGATTCAGAATTGTGCATTTTATGTAAATGGTGTCTGAAGAATTTACTACAGTGTGAAGCAGTATAAAGATTAGAGGAAATTCTACACATTAAATAGTTAAGGTGCAAAATCATTTTATTTGTGCAGTTTTGGTGAATGAAACCAGACGTCTGAAGTCTGAAAAGTCTGAAACACACTCCAGTCTGCATATTTTCTGCATATTTAAATCATTCTGATTTCTCTTTTCCAGATGATTTTCTCCGGGATGATAAGGACGAAGAGGACTTTGGGGACTGGGCGGAGCGGATCCGGAGGGAATACTCAACGAAGCAGCAGGCTAGGGCTCGGACAGACTCCGCCCCTCAAGGTGGGAGGAGAAAGCGGAGGGAGCAGACAGAGGAGGAGGAGAGATCTCACAGGGAGCTGCACGCCCGACTGGAGAGGGAGCACAGGGAGTACCTGCAGCGCGCCGCTCGGAAACAGGAGGAGACGCAGCAGGGAAAGAAGAGACGCTATGAGGAACGCTGTGCAGAAACCTTCCAGAGCTCCTCCTCCATCTCCTCCTCCTGTGGCCTGCTGGGATATGATGACATCCCCTGGCCCGCGCCCCGCGGCTCGCTGGATGAGATGCTGGCTGTGATGCTGCACGGCGCCGACCGTTCCGACATCCCCGCCTTCCGGAAACTTCTCCGGAAGCAGCAGGCAGTCTGGCACCCTGATAAATTTGCCCAGCGCTGTGGAACCCGGCTGCAGGAGCGGGACCGGCAGAAAATTCTGGACACAGTCACGGCTCTCTCACAGGAACTCAACAGACTCGCTCAGAGCCTCCGCTGACGTCAGCTACAAAAATTAGCACACTGCCGTTCCACATGACATTCTGTTTATTAATACTGTAATTATTATTTTAGAATTTATTATTACTATTATCATTATTATTGTTGTGTGGACAAACACAAATATGGAATAAAAAAATTACAGAACAAAGCTTGAAGTTTCAGACCTCAGACCAACTGATTTTGGATGCAAACACACACACACACACACACACACACACACACACACACACACCCCTAGTGGCTTGTAAAAGTATTCAACCCCCTTGAAAGTCATCATAATTACTTTTTTTTTTTTTTTACAAAAAAAGCATACACATTTTTCCATTCATTATGTTTTAGTGTGGACTCTGTATGCTGTTGGTGTACATTTCCGAAGCCGGTGTTTAGAATATTTTAGGACATTCACAGACCTAAGCATCCAATTTCAGACCTCAGATGAAATAATTTTTTGGCCTGAAAATAATCAGCACAAACACTGGATTGTAAAGTTTGTACCACAAGTATTAAATATATAATCATGTTATTATTATTATTATTATTATTATTTCCATATTGTGAACACAAATATGGAATTAAAATCGAAACGCACAGAGCTGTAGTAATTACAGAGCGACAGAGATGATCAGCTACAGCAAGTTCTGGGAAAAAATGGTGGAAACTGGGTGTGCAGTGAGCCGCAGTATGGTTTCATGGCTCTGAAGCAGCTCTATAGCGGCAGTGTTCGCTCTGAAGGTGCTGATGGAGAAGGTCAGACGGACTTGCACTGTGTCTCTGTGGACTTGGAGAAAGCCTATAACAGGTTGCTCAGGGAGGAGTTGTGTTCTTGTATGAGGAGGTCAGGAGTGGCAGAGAACTCTGGGAAAGTGGTGCAGGAGTGACTGATGTGTTCAAGGTGGAGGTGGGTTCACATCAAGGATCAGTTCTAAACCCTTTCTTGTGATGGACGGGATGAGATCACACAGGAGTCCTGATGGACTATGATGATTTCAGGTGACATTGTGATCTGTAGTGAGAGTAGAGAGAAGTCTCCAAAGAAAACTCCACTTTTACATCTGTATTGTGTCACACCTACAGTCCTCTGCCCACAACTGCAAGGGCATGTATTTTCTGAAGTCCACCGGTGACATTTGTGTGGGTTTTTGCACTAAAATGTAATACACACACAATGTGGCTTGCAAATATTCAACCATAATGTACTGAATAGAAAAATGTACACACATTAATAAAATAGAAAATAAATTTTTAGAATGAGAAATCGGAGGTGTGGGAGGTGTGGCGTGAGAGCGTGTGAAGACAGTCAAATGCGTGTGTCTCACGCTCATTGCGTGAGAGTTGGCAGCCCTGTATTTTTATGGTCAGTGTCATCTTGAAAGATTACACTTCTCGCAAGCGAAATGTTTTTAGCAGACTGGAACATTCTCTTGCTATATTGTGCGGTATTTGTTTCCATCCGTTTACCCTGATTCCCCATCACTTAAAAGTATTACTCTGAAAAGCATCCCCAGATCATCATGTGGCCACCGTCATATTTCACCAAGGCCAGGGAGTGTTTTACTCAAGTGTGGCCAGGATGTTTATCTTGGACCACCTTAAGGAACGGCTTCTTTCTTGCTTCCCTCCCATAGAGGTCTGTGTTATGGAGAGCTCTTGATATGGTGGACCCATGCACCTTCACTCCAGTTTTCCAGCCAATAAAGCATTGCAGATCTCACCAGTTGAAGTCTTGATCTGAAGTAAGCGTGTTGGTGCTTTGACGAACCTTCTACTTTCTGAAGATGGATCCAGCAGGGCTTAACGGGGGCTTAAACTTTTTTGTAATAGCCATTTCCTGCCTTGTGCATATTAGTGTTTTTGTTTCTTATGTCTCATCATGCTCCTTGGTCTATAGTTTTGCAGTTTTTGTCAGGTGAAGAAAATGGCCCTTACAAAGAGTGCAATTTATATTGAGAGAGACAATCTTATTCAAGGAGTCACAAGAAGTACGTAATTGTGTTTTAATTATGGTCATATTTGTGTAATTTGTGATTAATTAGTGATTACTGCAAACCCCAAGAATACTTATTCAAACAAAACATTTCAGTTTTCAATGTTGATCTTTAATGCTGGTGGATAAATAACATGTTTTGGCATTAAAAGTATACTGGACCAATTGTTCCTCACTCTTTTAGGGGAAAATGGTGTATATGGTTTGTTATCCAGACACAACAAAAAATTGTGAAGTTGGGATTACCGATGCTCAGATTATCAGAGTCGACACAAACTTTTTGTGATGGTCCTCAAAAGGTTCCCGAACAGTGTTTGCAGTGTGGGGGGATTATTCTGCGGAAAGATTAACTGCCTTTAGGGAACTGCATCTCCATTCAGGGAGAACTTGGTCTGAACTATGTGTCCAAGTAACGGCCATGTGAATGCAGGACCCAGTAGATGATCACCCAGAACATGTCCTGCCTCGTCTTCTTCACATAATGCCTTTTGGTACTGTCTCTTGTTCAGGTAAGTAATGCATGTGCACCAGGATGCCCACATGATGTAGAAGAAGATGTAATCCTTCAGGCCAGAGCAGCCTCTGCACTCTAACTATTCACCATTGTGGAATCTTTCACTGGTAAACGGGAGGTCAGCATGGGCACTCTGACTGGTCTGCAGCAACACAGCCCCATACACAGCAGGTGGCGCCGCACTGTGTGTTCTGATCTTCTGTGAGATCAGACCAGATGAGTCTTGTGTGCCCATGACTCTAATCCTCCCTTGAACTACGTTTGGCAGGTATTGACCATGGCACACCACATTGATGTGTGGATGCTGTAATGCTGTAACCCTAGACAGAAGATGAAGGTATATCTAAATTTGCCTGAAGCTCTGCAGCTCATTTGACTACTAGGTGTGATCCAGTGAAGAAGAGTTTTATTCAACATGAACGTGCAGAGTGTTAAGTTGTCTGAGTGAATACCGATTTAAAGATCTGCTAATGTGAATTTGTTTCATCAATATCCATCAACATTTGACACATTATACAGACTTGTACATTACAGAGCTCCTAACTCTGCATTCTGTGACCTGAGTGACCTGAATAGCTACACATTATTGCTAAATCAAACATGTGAACATTAATCCCACCCTGGATGTGCTGGCAAAACTTAGGTCTTCACTCTCACACCCATTAAGACAAAGGACAGGCAGATGGTGGGCCTCTGCTTTGGAAGAATACAGCATAGAATATATTAAGGGATGCTCTACGGGTTGCCAGAGAAGCAGTTCAATCCCCTATATCAGACAGACACACCTTTGTAAGGAGACAAATACTACTTTCCACAAAAATGGATGTTTTAAATTAATCTAAGGTGGAGCACTTGTTATAAATGACCATAAATAATCATTATAATTAAATCTAAAGGAAATCTGACAATAAGAGTACAATGCATTTAAAACAAATAATTCAGTATGCAAATGATAATATTGTTTAAAGCAACATGGCACATTTTTATATTTTGTAGCGTTTCTGCCCGAGGAAACGTCGGGATAATGCCTTGTTCACCCCCTGCGAAGGATGGGAGATAACGTATCTGGCAACCCAAGATGAACGGACGGCGACGGCAGGGCTAGCGTTTTTGTTTTTTTTTTTGCTAAAGGAGGATTTTTACGTTGCGCCGTTCCATAAAACTACCGCCTTGGGCATTTTGTTTCCGAGGGAGGGACACTGTCTCCTTTCTGGCTTTAAATCCAGTCCTGTCGTTGCCGTCTTTGCCGTGTTTCTACCGTTTTCCATGGCGAGACTGCGGCTGGAGCTTCAGCCTCCTATCGATTAACCGGGGAGGCTGCTAATCGGTGCTAGCCGCGGATAAACGCTGTTAGTCCTCCTCGACCCAGACGGCGTGCCCTTTTAAAGAAATATACACCTTAAAGAGCGTATCTTTCATTTTTTAATCAAAATTTGAGCGAATTAGAGCGGAATCATACGTCTGTTTCTAGGTGCCCCAGACTGACATGGACCCGTCTTTAAGAGGCTAGTGTTGCTGTGATTATTGTTGTTTGTTGTTGTTGTTTTCTGCTGGTGTTGGTCGTGATGTGTGCCAGCTTTAGGAGTGAGGAGATGTGCCTGGCCCAGCTGTTCCTGCAGTCCGGATCTGCCTACGACTGCATCAGTGAGCTGGGCGAGATGGGGCTGGTGGAGTTCAGAGATGTGAGTAATCTGCTGGTGCTGATGCTGGAATTGGTGCTGATGCTGAAGCTGAAATTAAAGTTGATGCTGATGCTGATGCTGAAACTGAAACTGATACTAAACCTGATGCTGAAGTTGGTGCTGATTCTGAAGCTGATGCTGATTCTGAAGCTGATGCTGATTCTGAAGCTGATGCTGAAACTGAAGGTGATGCTGAAGCTAAATCTGATACTGATGTAGATGCTGATTCTAAAACTGATTTTGATACTGAAGCTGATGCTGAGTTCAAAGTTGATGCTGAAACAGAAACTGATGTCAGACCTGGTGCTGAGCTGAAGCTGAAATTAAAGCTGATATTGAAGCTGACGCTGATGCTGAAGCTCAAATTATAGGTGATTCAGATGCTGAAGTTGATGCTGATGTTGATGCTGATACTGAAACTAATAATGGTGGTAAAGCTTTGCAATGCATGAAAAGGAATTTTTATTATCTTGTTCTCATTAATTACTAAGTCATGGTCATTATTTAAGTACTACATCCTAAACCGAAAATCTGACTAAACCAGAGCTCCCCAAATCCAGAGCACTTTGGTGGTTCTCCTCCTCAAACACCCTCACTAGTTGAACCAAGTGTGTTTGAGCAGCGTGTGTTCCACTGGCACAAGTTGCAGTACCGTTTTCCTATTTTAAATAAAAAGTTCCGAACCCAAGCTGTTTGATGGAAGAGCTAAAAGAGGGCCAAAACCAAGCTGAACACCTCACTGCTTTCGGATTGGTTGAAATGTCATGACAACAGAGGCTTGGGTTTCATTACTGTCTGCACTATAAACAACAATTGAGACACTAACTCCTGGGGGGTCAGTGAAGTACAAGCACTGCTGTCTTTTTGGGCTGAAGATAAATTCCATTGGGAGTTTTCTGTGACACTAACAAATTTATCGTTAATGTTGTGAGAAGCACAAAGTGGTACCAGGACAAAATGGCTAAATAATGCCAACAAAAACTCAAACAAGAATGTAAACAATAAAAGACCACAATAACAAAAGCTCTGACAGATAAATTGTCCACTAGTTCAACGCCATGGTCATATTTGGGAAAAATGTCCATAAACTATGCAGAGAATTTAGTCAGAAACTCTTTAATGGGACATCAAAGGATGCTACAATTTCGGTACTTTCGCAGTACAGTTAAGGTACAGCACAATTCCTGTAGACCTGTGAAAAAGGGTCTTTAGATCACCAAATTCTAGAACCAGATTTGGGGCCAACAATCAAAACAACAATCATGTAAACAGTGCAATTCGTCACTGTTGATACAAAAAAATGGCTTTTGCTGGAAAAAAACATCTGAAACAGAAATGATAAAATATTTAAGCAGACAGAGAAAAAGGAGCACAGATACTTGGAAACTCAGGCATGGATAAACTAATATGTGCTGTGAAGTGAAGTGTGTGTGTGAAAGGTCAGACTTTTGCATGAGATTGTATTCAGCTTTCATGTAAAGTACCGTGCAAACGTCTTAAGACAATTACATTTAAAACCTGTTTAGCTGAGAAATACCTAAAGAATACGTATATTCGGATTTTAGAATGCACACTAATAATACGAATACAGTAAATAGAGATTTTTTGTTTGTGTTTGTTTAATCTCATCATTGAGGCCCAGTTTTACATTGTAGCTCTCATCAAATACCTCAAATACCTGGTTAGACTCAATCAAGTCCTTCAATAAATTAAAACAGGGGCTGATGATGGAATTTCACTAATCCAAGAAAGGAGAAATCTGGAACCGAACCTGTGTACTTCTAAACAAGCTCATAAAACATAAAGAACATTTTTACACACAAATCTTATCTAATCTAATGCTTTCTTGTTCACTTGTGAATTCACTGTTTTGTCTATTTATTTATTTATTTATTTACTTACTTACTTACTTACTTATTTACTTATTGTAATTATAATTATGTGCAGATTAGTGCTTTTCTCTGATGGCTGTTCATCTGAATAGTTGTGTTTGTGTCCACTCAGGGTCAGGAAGGTTAATGTGTTATTGAGAGCTGACTGAATTGGATTGTACACTAAAAGGTGGCACAAATCTGTTTAAAAGCCCATTTTTTTCTGCCCCGCTGGCAGCACTTTTGGCACATTTATCCCCCACTTTACAGTTTGTGCATAGGTCACAGAGAGTATGCATGTGTGTGTGTGTGCACAACAGTAAGCGAAATGGGGGTTAGGAGTTCGTTGGAGTTGATACACTTTTTTACTCTGATTTTTGTGTCCCCCCATTTATCCGCCCCAAAAATCCCCCCCTTTTCTCTTTAAAATTATTTACTCAGTAATTCCCATTATCCCAAAGACACATTAGATTTTGAGGCAAATTTATCTAATAACTAATGGAAGCTTGTGGCTGTGTATTAGTATTTCTAGATCTGCTTATGTGGTTGTGTAGGGGAATTCTGTGCATAATCATATGCAAAATACAAACAAGGTTTAGTAATCTGACTTGCTTATGTGGTTTCTGACACTGTTCGACTTATTTATAAACAGGCTAAACTGCAGACAAAAGTCAGATGTGAACTCGGCTGTTGATTTTGTTTACAGTTATTCAACGTACTTTTGACATTTTTAAAATGTATATCAGTATCTTACAGTATCAGCATTTAAACCACTAATTTGTGAGGAAATGTTCAAGACTGTTTCAAAAGAAATTCTATTTCCTGCATAAATCAGTATTTGATGGTTTATGTCATTCTCAAGTGTCGTTGGTGTGAAATGGCTCATTGTAGAGACTCTGATTTCTTCTTTACAGTTGCAGTGAATGGAACCAGACTTCAACACAAATCCAGCTGTTTTATTTACTGTTGAAACCCAGGGAAGCTCCACCTGTCTATTTAAATCTGAACCAATTCATGTTTTTCTGGGCCTATTTTGCCTCACAACGCTCTCCATGTATCACTTCACAATCAATGGGTTTAGTTTTGGACCTAAAGCTTCGCAAAATTATGTCTCAATGTCTCAGGCATTAAGAATTTAATTTCTTTGAGGGAGCTTTAGAGGCAGACATCTGGTGCCATTCACCACCACTGTGAAAATGCCGCTCTAAATGATTTTGATTGTATCTCTTATTCAAATACATATACATTTAGAAATATCAGTGGAGTTCAACTTTACTGATGAAGCTGTAGTTCAGTCTTGTGTATTTGAGCAGGGAAGGGACTGAAGCATGCAGGACTGTTTGTCCTGCACTGGGAGGGAGACACATCGCTCTGGACTGTGAAGTGTGTGTCTGAGTTATTGATTAGAGTGTAAAAGGCCCAGACGTGAGGTGACAGCTGATGTTGTCGTTTCAGCTCAACCCCAGCGTCAGCCCCTTCCAGCGCCGCTTCGTCAGTGAGATCAAGAGGTGTGAAGAGATGGAAAGAATTCTGGGTAAGGGAGAATTTATAATCAATGTCTTACGATTCAAACCTGTATGTGTATATATATATACAGTCATGTGAAAAAATTAGGACACCCTTTGAAAGCATGTGGTTTTTTGTAACATTTTTAATAAA
>JBBMFX010041640.1:0-11558 GCA_037832545.1 Rhabdalestes septentrionalis
TTACTTTTCGATTAATTGCCCAGCCCTATTGTAGGGTAAATTATCATGACCATAAAAGGTGATTAAAGACGGGAAGGCTCCTCTCAGCCCAAGATGCCTCGTAGTTGTGGTAGAGCATCACTCAGGTGGTTGGACCAGATATCCTCGTACCGGCAGCATAGCACCAGTCAAGTCACCGACCTGAGAAGCTTCATAGCATTAGCATAACGCCACTCAACAGGTCCCAAAAATGCTTTTAGCTGTGGAATAACACTGGTCAGGCATCTGGGAAGCCCTGTATCTGCAGTGTAGTGCCGTGGCTCGAGAAATGTTAAATCACAGCGGTTGGCTCAAGAAGTCTCATACCATCAGAAATACACCACTCATGTGGGTCTACAAGTCTAAGAGCATTAGCGTAGCCCCTCTTAGCTGTTGGCCCGAGAACCCATGTAGCTGTGGTGTAGTGACATTTAAGTTACTGGTCTGAGGAGGTTCATAATCAGGGGTTGGCATAAGTGGTATGCAAGTATGCATTGACTTTAGTGGTTTGTAAATGCATGGCAGTTCTCAGTCTTCACAGATTCAAGATTCAAGATTCAAAGCGCTTATTGTCACGTGTACAAAATAAATTACATTTCTCTGTGCAATGAAATAGTTTTTTTGCTGTCCACAAACAATTGCCGAGTTAAAAGTAAATAAGTAAAAGTAAGATCAAATTAAAGATTAAAGACTACCATTAAAATATATAAATATTAAAAAGAAAATATAAATATAAATATAAATAAATAACTAAATAAAATAAAGGATAAGTAAAGATTAAGTGTGTGCAGATGTGAAACAAATATCAATTGTGCAAATACAATCAAGAAATGTGCAAAGGAGCAGAACGTTATGGAGTAGATGGATATGCAAAGGAGCTCAATGCATTCCCAGTTTGAGGAACTCCATAATGCATCTCTAGGAAAACCTCATAAAGAAAAATAATAATGACGTTTTGAAACAGGATTCCTGCGTGGAGCCTCACTTCTACACCAATCAAAATTCAGTCAGAGCAGTTCTGATCTCAGCACTTCTGTCACTGCTTGCCCCGCCCCCTCGACTTCACGCCCCGCCCCCTCGACTTCAGGGCCCACCTGGTACGAGACCAATTCTCCAGTCCAGAGAGGAGTGATCTGTCTCTGTGGTCCAGGTCAGACTCCTGGATCTCCCGTGTGATGCATGGTTACTGTCGAGATTTGGCTCCCTGTCTGAGTGAGATGCAATAATGGTTCCATATTGAGGTGGAAATTCATATCAATTAATTCATGTAGGTACTCATTAGAGTACTAGAGCAAAAATATCCTGTCAACCCCTGCTCATGGAGATGGCACGGTTCTGTATAACCAAAGTGGTTGCTCAAACGCCTTGCCTGAGGAGCCTCGAAGTGCTGGCAGAGCCCCATTCAAATGGGTGACCAAGGTTTATAGCATTAGCTTAGGGCATTAACATACGCCGTCTCAAGTGGTTGGCCCAGGAGCAACAACTTATTGCTGCCTAACTCTAATCTGCATTTCTGCATTTTGCACATGAAACCCTTAATAGACTTCCGTTTGAACCCCTCCCCCCCCCCCTTTTCCCTCCCAGACTACAACTGAGCGCACAACACCCCCCCATATTAAAAATGCTTCCAGTGCTGTGGCATAATACTGTATACATTTAAAATCTACTGCAGCTCTTGTACACATTAATCCTGTTTCTGTTCTTGTGTGGCACCGTGGTCCTGGAAGAGCATTGTGATCTGGAGAGAAGTTGTTTAGTTTCACTTTATACTGTGTAGATATCTGGAATGACAACAAACCTACTTGATTAGACTGGAATTCATGCTAAGAGGCCTCATAGTGCTGGCATAGTGACTGTAAGTCGCTCTGGTTCAGTGTGCCAGGCAAATGCTGTAAATGTAAATGTATGAGAAGTTTCATAGTGTTAAGAAAGCGCCCCACAGGTGGTAAGCCCGAGAAGCCTCATAAATATGGTGTGGTGTAGTGGTAGACCCGAGAAACATCCTAGCATTTGACATAAAACCCCTCAAATGGTTCTCCCAAAAACCTTCATAACGTTGATTCAAGATTCAAAGCGTTTATTGTCATGTGTACAAAAGAAATTGCATTTCTCTGTGCAATGAAATAGTTTTTTTGCCGTTCACAAACAAATGCAGAGTTAAAAGTAAATAACTAAAAGTAAGATAGAATTAAAGATTAAAGACTAACATAAAAAATATATAAATATTAAAAAGAAAGATTTTAAGAAAAATAAATAAAGAAAATAAAGGATAAGTGAAGACTAAGTGTGTGCAGATGTGAAACAAATATCAATTGTGCGATTATAGTGAATAAATGTACAAAGGAGCAGAAAGTTATGAGGTAGACATTGGCATTGTTCGACGGAAGCAGACGGCCCGAGAATCCTCGTAGCTGTGGCGTTTAAACTCCAGTCTGAGAAACTCACAGTGTTGGCATATTGCCACAATGGTTTTGGCCCAATAGGCCTCTCACCACTGGCATCATGCTGCTCACATGGTTGACGCAACAAGTCTCCTGGCCCGTGAAGCCTCAGTGCTGGAACCTAGAATGTCTCAGTGGGACACCATACCGGGACAGGTGTTTTCTCTGTGTTGTATCAGGTAAATCTACCTCCTCCCTACCTACACGTATGTAAAAAGCATGCAAACCCTGTCGAGAAAGACTGCGACTGCTGACACTGCATGAGTGATCAGGTGGAACCAGTTTCATTTTGCACTCGGCTCCTCTTTCTCATCCTCTTTCTGGGGGGATTTCACTCACTCTGGGCCGCACGTTTCTCCCTGGGTTCCCGGGTATTTTCACAACCATAAGCCACTGGATAGAGAATCACTGCAATTGTTCGGAGCTGCTCCTTGGACTGGTTTTGCACGCAAAGGCTATAAAAGATTAAAAGGGTCGAAAACCTGGAATGCTTCCCATGAGCCAGATGATGTAGCATGTCAGGAATCACCTCCCCGGGCTACAGAAATGTTATATTAACGACTGAAACTAGATTAAGGCCATGCTTTGGACCACATACACCTTACTATATAGCGTGACAGGTCAGGGCACCACCAACTGTGCCATTAATATTATAGTTTTTAGTCTAGGAATGGGTTTTCTGTCCGTATTGTCTCTTTAAGACGCTGGTCAGGAACGAGGGATAGAAGAAACGATTGTGTACCATTTGTTTGTTTTACCTTCATTTGCAACTGTGAGAGGATTCAAATCTGCATTTATGTTATGGGACACATGCTCAGACGGACACACACACTAAACTCACCAGTTTTACAGGACTTTGTGCTGACAATCTCCGATTTTACTGTATAGGAGCACTTACATATGGACTTACGTCCCATGTTCTAACATACAGGAGTGTTTATTGAGGTCATTTATGAACTATTGTCTTCTATTTCAATGTTTAGGAACATTCATTTTAGTTATTAGTAGACTAAAATCTAATATTTTTGTAAAATTTGCATTTATTGATGAGGTTTATGTTGTAATATCTCAGAGTCTAGCATATAGGAGCGTTTATTGAGGTAATTTACAGACTAATGTCTCTCAATCTGGCATATCGGTATATTTTTAAGGTTATTTACAGTCTCCTAGTGTGTAGGATTGTGTATTAAGGTTATGTTTAGGCAAATATATCTTATTTTAGCATATAGAAGTGTTTATTGGGTGCTTTGGTATTAATAGCTTACATTCTAGTGTATAATACCATTTATTCCTAACGTATTCCTAACTTGTTATTGAGGCTATTTACAGTCTCCTGGTGTATAGGATTGTTCATTTGGGTTATTTATATACAAATATCTCTTATTCTAGTGTATAGGAGCAATTATTCCTGGGTTGTATGGACTACTACCTCCTATTCTAGCATACTGTAGCATTGTTAAGGTTATTTATGGACTAATATTTCCTGTTCTAGTGTGTAGGTGTGTTTGATTATGGTCTATTACCTCCTGTTCTAATGTATAGGAGAGTTTATTTAAGGACTAATAGCTCCTGGACGAGTGTATAGGAATGTTTGTTTATGGTCTAGTATTGTCTGGCGTCGCCGAGTGGAAAGGACGCACTCACAGACAGCTGGAATGATCCAGATTTTAATTATAATACAAAGGGTCACAGTCTAGAACACAAACAATTTGACAGGAACTTGTCCAGGTGCCTAGGAACACCGGAGGTCCAGACACACAGTCCGGGAGTCCCTGCTCTTTCCCTGAGCCCGGATACGGTTCAGCCACACATTTCGCTCCGTCTCTCGGAGCCACACAGGAACTTGGCTCTTGGTACAAAGGAGAGCGAGAGACAAAGAGAGAGAAGTGCACAATCTCACACCCACAGCAGATCCTGGACCTGCTCCTCCTCTCCGTCCCACCCTTCCAAACAAAGTGCGAAATATTTTCTCCACGGTATCAACCGACTCCACACTCTCCTGTATTGCGGTGACCAGGCAAAGATTCGGTGGTTCAGCTCGGCTTTTACACACACACCTTCAAACAGACAGCCAAACAGACGATCATTTACTTATTGCCAGGCAGAGGAGTGAAGGTGCCTAGCTTAAGTAGCCCCCTGAGTTGCCTAGGCCTCCAACGACCACACACACAACATGACGTCACATTTACGGCATTTAGCAGACGCCTTGGAGCGACTTGGGGTTAGGGGTCTTGCTCAGGAACCCAGTGGTGCTGAAGGTTGGATTTGAACCCATAACCTCATGAGGCAAGTCCAGATGGTCCTGAGGCAAGTATCCTACCCACCCACACACACCCGTGCCCAGACCCGTGCCCAGAGCGATGTACCCCCTAGTCCTCGGGCGACAGATCTGGGCACGACTGAGACGTACCAGACGTGACAAGTACCTCCTGTTCTTGTGTGATATTGAAAAGTGTGTGATATTGCGGTTCCTCTCTCTGGACTCTGATGTTCATGACTTTTGTGTGTGTGTGTGTGCGTGTGTGTGTGTGTGTGTGTGTGTGTGTGTGTGTGTGTGTGTGTAGGACGGTGAGGACACCTTTAACCGTGCTAAGCTGTTGAATGTGGGATACGCCGAGTCTCTGAAGGAGTACGACTACGAATGTTTCATCTTCAGCGATGTTGACCTCATCCCGATGGACGACCGAAACATCTATGGCTGTTTCGCCCAGCCGCGCCACCTCGCCGTGTCCATGGACAAGTTCGGCTTCCGGTGAGAGAGACAACCTGGTCTGGCAAAAGACCGGATCTACTTTCCCACCAAATGACCAGGTCTACTTTCCCCCCAACATACTGGCCTTCCTGCCAGATTAGACAGACGCCAGGCCGGGGCGCTCCTGGGAGAGTCTAAAATGAACAGGTTCACTTAGAGCTTTTGTAC
Organism: Rhabdalestes septentrionalis; assembly: GCA_037832545.1. Taxonomy (NCBI): domain Eukaryota; kingdom Metazoa; phylum Chordata; class Actinopteri; order Characiformes; family Alestidae; genus Rhabdalestes; species Rhabdalestes septentrionalis. Next base: position 5,380 of record JBBMFX010041640.1, read on the forward strand.
CAAATCACACTTTTCAGCTTGTAATAATTTTAAACCCCAGGGGTAAATGTTTTTAGCTTCACTGAGCCAACCCAGTCTGCTGGAGAACATATTTCGCTTGATTTTTATGTAATACATCCTTTTTTCTTAAGGACTATTATGGATTTGTTTTGTTTTTAGCGGTTTTGCGCCTTCACTCCAATTCATTCTTGACTTGCTCGCAGGCGCCCTCTAGTGTTTAACAGTTTTCCTCCTTGCTGTGGGAAAGTGTGTATAATTAAAGTAAAGTGGCCCCTCATTGTCATACCAGAACACTAACCAGTACACAGTGTGAACAGTATGAAATTCCCTGCGTTCATCTAACTAAACACATTTATTCGATTGAACCCATTCACCAGGTGAAGCAGAGGGCTGCCAGGAACACCATGCCTGGGGAGCAGTGTGTGAGGGAAGCTGTGTGTGGGGTTACAGTATGTGGGGATTGTACTTCGCTCAAGGGTACCCCAGCAGTGTCACTAGCAGTCCTGGATTGGAACTCTCATTGTAGGGGCCAATCCCTGACCATCAATCAAAACCTGAACTACTAAAAAAAAACTGAATGGAAAGACTTCCATGTAGTTTGAAAACCAAAACTGTGTTATATGTTCTTCTTAAGCTCTCCTACAAGAAATCAACATGTTACAGCACATTAGTGAATGCCGGACTAAACCACACAAATGTTCCTGGTGTTTTGTGTGAACACAGATTGCCGTATAACCAGTATTTTGGAGGCGTGGCGGCCATGAGTAAAGACCAATACCTGAAAATCAACGGCTTCCCAAACAACTACTGGGGCTGGGGCGGCGAGGATGACGACATCTACAACAGGTCAGAGCAGCAGCCTCACAACATGGCTTGGGTTTTTTTACAGCTTGCATGGAAACTACACGGCTAATTTAGTTCAGTTACCTATTAGCATGCTGCTAACTGCAGACATAAATGGCCACACATTCATTTCATACACACAAGGTTTTGATATTTTATAGTTGAAGTTATAATCTTGTTACTGGCATGCTATTTAACGTGTTCATATGGTTTCTGACACTGTAATGACATTCTAAACATGAACTACACTTGGGCTACTACTGTTTTTAGATATGCTAACACACTCTAGCCCATGTTTTGAGATGACAGTGAGTTGTACTGTGTCAAAAGCCCCATAATTGAGTCTCTTAGGTATTGCTGAATTAGATAAAAACAGTCGAAGCCCAAGAGTAACTAATGTTTAGAATGTCATACAGTAGCAGAAACCGCATAAACAAGTTAAGTAGCATGCCAGTCGAGCTACAAATGTAACATATCAAAACCTTGTGTGTCCCTTTTTGTCATTTTGTTTTCCTGTTTTTCTCAGTTTGAAGATTCTCTTTTATATTGTGAGTGTTTTTTATGATAAACGGATGCACAGATTTATCATTGTGGAGATACAAGTCTATCTGAAACAGAAGAAAGTTGTTCATGTTCATATCATGTTACATATTTCAAAAAGAGGAAATAAGTTGTTTCATTTAAACTTTTGACTGGACTTGAGCGATTGGGATGTCTGTAGGCTGAGCGTAGAACGGTCACAAAGCTCTGAATGCCCACCTTTCCTGAAATGTACTTTAGGTTTTTTATGTGTTCAAAATGAAGCTTTGGAAGTTCTGGCTGAGTGTTTAGTGTATCATAATTTGTGGCCGATTTTGTTTATTTACATTCTGAAGGGTGACGTTTCGAGGGATGTCCCTCTCTCGGCCTGACAGCACCACCGGACGGTGTAAGATGATTCGGCATGAAAGGGACAAAATGAATGAACCAAACCCTCAAAGGTAAAAGCAACAAAAACACTGAACCTACCGTTTCCACCTAGTGGTACAGAGCGATCACACCAACCGAAGTTTAGTGGCCAAAAGTGTTCAGGCACAGTACAAATGTTCTAGTGTGGGTAAACTCCTGTTATGTTAAATGGGTCAAGTCACGTTCCGGTTCCTGCTGAACCGTAAGGAGGTCCAGTTCCTCAAGTGGTACCGAGAGATCATTCTACCTCAAAAAGCTGGACTTTGGGGATAAAAAGTGCTTGGGTTCATAACAGGTCTCCTAGCACTATAAAACATAATGTACTTAAAATGCACAAACTTCTACCTTAATTTACCCCTGAAACTATGCCAAACATCTTAATTTGAATTATATGGCCATTCAATTGTAAACTGGTCCCTAAATTGGACCTTAAAAGTGGAATTAAGGTGTGTGTGTGGAACCCCTTATTCCTAAACATAAGGCATATTTTCCAGGAGTTTTGGTTATTTATGGGGCAAATTTTTAAAGTAAGGGAACATTTCAGTAGTTTTAGCCCTTAATTAGCCTTCATATGTGAACTTTTCCTCTTAATTTTCCATATTTTCCTGGAAATTAAGGTAAAAATTAAGGTCATTTTCAGGGGTGAAATTCAGGGGCTAGTTTTGGTAGTGTAGTGTGGGTACACCTTAAAACTACATCACCAAACTCGCAAAGCTTCATTGTATCCACATGCACACGCTGAGATCCGGGAAGCCTGCCCCATAATGCCTTTCTTCTGTGTAGGTTTGACAGAATCGCTCACACGAGGCAAACCATGGACACAGACGGCATCAACACTCTGACCTACAGAGTGGTGAAGGTTGAGAAGGATAAACTGTTCACCAAAATAATCGTGGACATCGGCAAGCCCTGATCTGATACAATCAAACCTGGCCTTAAGGAATTTCACAGGGATGTTTTAGTACATAAGGACCTACAGCTCAAAATCAAACGACTTGAGGTCCGTGATCTCCTAGAATGAAGACCATTCACATGTCCATGAAGAAGGATGTTAAAACTGTGATGAAGTTCCAATACAAACTGCTCTAATCCAGAGACATTATCTGACTAAAGTCAAGTGTGTCCGGGTACAGTCCTGGAGCATCACAGCAATAATGACCATGGGTAGCAAAAATGGAATGGTGGCTGCATACATGCTAAAGATGTTACGATTTTATATTTGGCAACATAGTATTTGGGGATTGTTGGGTGTGAAAATGGAACACTGCTAGCATTTATGCTAAAAACTGCTGTCTGTGTTTGAATAGGGGTAAAAATTGAAAGGTGCTAGCATAAATGCTAAGAATACCAGCCTTACCTTCGTACATAGCTAGCATTATCTTAATAAAGGAACATTTAATTTATGATCAGAGGGTATTAAAAAAGCAGTGCTAGCATATTTAATATCAGCTACATAGCAATTCAGTTTATATTTTGGAGATTTATTTTTGATTGGAGCAAAAATAAATCTGAGCTTTATCCAACCATTATAAGGGAAATTATTGAGATTTATTACCAAAAACGCTGCATATTTGATATATTTGACCAAGAACACAGCACAAATGCTTCATTTCCATTCATCCAGTAATGGATCTGATCCACTTTGTATGTCAGGTTTAGAGAGAGAGAGAGAGTACTGTGCAAAAGTAATGAACATTTCTTCGTATTTTGCTTGAAATGACCTTTTGGTGCAAAACTACTTTTTCTCACCTGTCAAACTGTCTTATCTTGGTCATGCTGAGTAGATTAAATAGACAAATATTTTACTGACAGACTGCAAAGAGTCTAAAGACACAAGGAGCCTAGATATAGGAGTTCCAGCCACTTAGCATTCAGCACCACCAGTATACTGATCACTGACAGAATTAATGGCAGAACTTTGAAAGTCCTTCAGGAAGCCTGGAGAACTGTTCCTCAGGACCATATTAAAGTACAAGTCTGGATCTTTGAAAGCACAATTAGAAGACTTTTGCGCAGTACTGTAGTTGTGGACTTTACACCTGATAAATGATTGTAATAGCGCCCTCTGCTGTTGTTAGCTGATTTCTCAGGAAGGAGAAAGTCAGGCTGTTTTGGACTTTTCCAAAATGTACAGATTGCCAATCTGCCCCCGAGATTTTAATTACTACCTTTCTGTTGCTTTATTATTTATTGGATATTGTATTTGCTTTGATATTTATTGAGTTATACAAAAAAATGACAATGGCTGAGTGTTTCAGTTTTTGAAAAAAAAAAGAGATAATTTGGTGGTTTTGAAGCTGACTGAGGTACTGCAAGTAGCACATAAACATGTTTAATTCCCAAGAAAAGACAGATGAGGCTCAGCTAACACTTCATCACTCACCAGTGTCTGTCAGGGGCGCTGGTGGTGGAAATTCGTATTTCTGGGGGACAGTTTTTCGGAAGTTTCCCCAAGTTGAGTTTTCCTTGCACTACATGCCGGGTCTGGTTGTGAAGGGGGGGTATCACCTTCCCTTCCACCATTATAAAGTGATACTTTTTACATAAAAAAGGCAATTTTTCCATTATAAACAGACTTTTTTACATTATAAACTAATTTTACATTACTAACTCTCTCGGGGAACATAAGTGTCTTTAAAAAGTATAAATATGTAACTGTTTACCACAACGTGCTAATGCACTTAAAATGTGTTTGATGTGCTTAAATTTACTTACATTTACATAAAATATGTGTGTGGGGGGTGTTGAATGTGGTATGTGCATCTCAGGGTCTGGACTTTTCCAGAAGGCACACATTTCACTCCGGCCCTGAGTGGAAGTGAATAGGCGTGTAGGATAGTAACTAGACGTGACGGGACGAATGTTTATGCAGCTCAGACAATGCCATTACCAAGTCTCATAAAGAGGACATGTCTGGGAAAAAAGAGGACGCCTGGTCATCCTACATTAATCTTACATTTGAGAAGCTTATTTGGGAGGTTCTATTATTTAAGGGGGCAGATTTTAAAAAGGAAAAGGAAAATGTGTTAGTTTGACCCCTTAATCAGCCTTGAAGGTAATTTTAAGGGGTAGAATTAAGGCCTTTGGTTTCATAGTGACACCAGCATACTCAAACTGACCTGAAGGCACTTTACATTCATGTATAAAGAACAGAACTGTGCAAAAGTTTTGAGGCACCAAGCAGTACCATGTGGAAAGTGTCTGATTGATAACGGCTCCATTGTTCAGCATCAGTGATCCCAAACACACTGTTAATACAGTCAAAACCCCTCTGTAGAGGAAACAGGATGCAACCCTACCAGACGTGGATCGTCTTCCCAAAGCCCAGATCTCAACATTACTGTGGCCTAGTGGAGCCTCTGGATAGAGAACAGAACAAAAGAAGAGCTCTTTCCTTCAAGAAACCTGGAGAATTCTTCCTGAAGAACTTACAGAAAGGACAGGAGAGCTTTTCTCAGAGAGTTCCGGCTGGGAACGGGGGTCCTAACAGAGTTTATAGCTGTTAGAGTGAACCATACCCTCCCTGCGTTTATTCTGGATTCACTGTCTGTTTGAACATGTCGCGGTAAATCACTAAAACAACCTTTTGACATTGTAAGTGTGATGAAACGAGGGGGCCAAGACTTTTGCACAGTACTTTTTGTTTCTTGTAATGCGCCAGAACACACCTTAAAGTAAACTATACCTCCTGGGAAATGTGCAGTAATATCACTGTGTAATAATCAAGAATTAAATATATTTTTGATTGACAGGTTTGTGTCTCTCTGCTCACTTCACTGGTGTATGTTGATTTCTCCACTGGAACTTCAACATAACTCGCCTCTGGGTGGTGCTTTAACACCCAATATGTTCACATGGATGTGAGTTATGAGGACAGTAGTGACACATTAACTGTATATAACTCTAAATATTATGATGGCAATAAATTCCAGGTCGAAATCTGCATCAGAATGTGACTGTTTATGATGGCTGGTCTCCTTTTGGTGGATTTATAGCCATGCAGTCTTCCTATTGGTGGATAATTCATCCAGCCACTCTCCTATTTGGAAATGTATGGCCATCTAGTTCTCCAGTTGGCAGGTATTTCAACATGCCATTCTCCAGTTGGTGAATTCATAGCAATGTAGTTCTCCTATTTGTGGATTTTTCACCATGATATTCTCTGATTGGTGGGTTTATATCTGTCTGTTTCTCCTATTGGTGGATTTATAGTCATGCAGGTTCTCTGTTGAGAGAAATGTGAACAAAAGTTTTACTGACAGGCTGCAGAGAGTCTAAAGACACGAGGAGCCTAGATAAAGGAGTTCCAGACACTCAGCATTCAGCACCATCAGTATACTGATCACCGCCCCATCATCTGGAACCATCTGCTCCTGGTTCTTCACTGG
>JBBMFX010041651.1:0-11558 GCA_037832545.1 Rhabdalestes septentrionalis
ACACACACACACACACACACACACACACACACACACACACACACACACACACACACACACACACACACAAAAACTGTCTTTCTATGTGGGGGCTCTTAAGAATCCTGCTGCACGGACAAGTTTGTGTGATGAATAGCCATTACACAAAGTGTGCGTGTGTGAGAGTGTGTGTTCTCTTAAAGAGAGCACCCATTTTTAATACACCCAGCGTCAGGCCAAAGGGTAGGTCCATTAATCAGCCCATGCAAATACAGCCCCCTAAACTGCTGCACATGGGAGAAAATATGCAAGAGCGGCACATTGTTCACTGTGACGGAAGAGAAAAGCAGTCCAAACGTATGACGAAGGATGAGGGCAGCTGGAGAAACTTAAAACCACGAAGCATCGCAAGCAAAACGTTTCCTTTATAATTCATCATGCATCACAAATGCGCACTTGGCTCAGTCCTATAGAGATAAAGGGGCTTCTTTCTAAAAGGGATTTTTTCTTGAAAGCTGGAAGGATACATGTGCTATATCACAAACTCAGGAGACATCTGGACGGCGCCTTTCTTTCCACAGCCCCGTGGATTTGTCCTTATCGCTGCCGTTATTGTGCATTAGTTCAGCACCATGGAACAGTGCTAATGATCCTGGCTGTGGGGATGGCAGGACCTTCTGAGCGCTGGAAGGTGGACGCTGAGTCTCAAGATGTTGATTTAAAGTCTTCACAGCCTTAATGGACAACAAGCATTTTTCAAAATCTCTGCAAACATGCATTACTTACTGGAAACTGGAGGTATAATTTTTTATTGTTTATTTCACCTCAATTCCCTCCCTAATTTAATCCTCAGTCCTCGATTGCTGCCAAGCTGGGAGGGTAAAGGCCAGCATGTGCAGCGTCCAAGATACAGTACTGTGCAGAAGTCTTAGGCGCCTAGGCAAATTGTTTAAAGCCATTTTTCTCAGCGTGTGATAATTAATGGGGTTTTCTGCCAGCAAAGTTGATATTGGAATAAATGCAAGAAGGAAGGAGGCAATAAAAAGTATAAACGGTTGTTTTGTTTTTGAAAAAGTACTTGGTATTTTGTGAGAACAAAGGTTCGGCTCCAGATTTCTCCTCGGTTCCTCCAGCCGTTGCATGGAATTGCGAAATTCCATAGGCAGCCCTGATTTAATTTAATGAAGGACTGATTGAGTCAGAGCAGGTTTCTGATGGAAACTAGAGTAATACTGGACTTCCACAAGGAACATATCCTCGAGTTACAACAGTCTTGACATACAACCTGTTGAGTTTGCTCACTCCAACTTGGCTTACACAGTTAGCCTCGTACTTACCGCCTACTTGTGAACGCGGTGGAAGAATATAGAGTATAGAGTAATGCGGCATATGAGTGAGGGAGATTTCCATTTCCATTTTCTGTGGCTTAGTTGTGTTTTTATGATTTTACAGCTGTGTTAGGATCGGTAAATGACTGAGGCTATGGTGTGTTTCAACTTGCACTAAAATTTGGGTTATATCTCTCAAAGGAATGGATCTGTGTTGTAACTCGAGAACCCCCTGTAAGGTTATTTGTTTACATAGATTTAGTTGTACTTGTTACATTTAGTGATATAAATGTGAAATAAACACTCACTGTTCAACAGTACTGTAAGTGAGAGTCCATGATATGTCCTCAGACTGATCCTCACTGGACAGCTTCAACACGCTTGGAGGTGAACACTAATGGCCAATTGTGCAGAATTCTTGTGGTGTGGCCCAGTGATAGGAGAGATGGAGGGGCGCTTTTCCACTGGCACAAGGAACTGTGCCATACCGCAAACAAAGGTTTTTCTACAACAAATAAAGATACCAGTACCCAAGCTGTACCCATCGGGCTGATCCCGAGGTGACTGCATCACTACATTTTGATTGGTAAAAAATTGTAATAACAGATGGAATTAGAAAGAAGCTATTGGGTTTCTAATGAAAGATTTCATGTACAACAAAGGGATACTAACAATGGACCTACAAACTGACAGCTGGGAAGTTGATGCACATTTGGGCTAATGGTGAATTTCAGTGGGAGTTTGTAATGCCCCTGCCAAAAGCCCGGCTTCCTCCCATTGGCCCCGGGATAGGCTCTGGCTACCTGCAACCCTTGTAAGGATGAAGATGTAGAAAATGAATGAGTGAGTGAGACACCCAAAAGTATACCAGGACATCACTAACAAGCAAGCTGGGTTAGGTTTTTAAAAAATCCCAAAAACCCAAAAAAGACTATAAAACCAAGACTATCAAAAAAAAGTAGCAAAAACTGCTCTGACAGTGAAAATGTCCTGCTGGTTTGACTTCATTAATGTGGTTTTGGCAATAAACTGTGGAGAGAGAACTGAGTAGGCATCGCTAACAAATTTGATGCCATGACCAATGACAATATAGTGATAATACAATCACCACTAGAACAGGAAAATGCCCAAAGCCTCCATGTTGCTCAGTTCTTAGGAATAATCATTCGTCTAGAGTTTTACGTCATCATTGCATTGTCAGAGTTTCAGAAACAGTTACTTAGCTGAGATACACTGGAAAAATTCTGTGCCATTGCAGTACGGTTTAGGTGCAGCATGGTTCCTGTATGCCTATGCAAAACTGCCAATGGACTCCCACTTACGTATGGCTGTGGCATCATCAGGGTTTTAAATGTTGTCATCCAACTATAGCACCATTGCTAAGATGGTTGAACCACTTAGCCACTGTGCTATAAAACTAAGACATACAAGACTTCAGTTTTTTTTGTAATGACTCACAAAAAATACAGCATTCTCAAATGGATAGTAATTATAGAATTGTAGAATAGAGTAAAAACAAAAAAAAAGAACATCTGACTTTCATCACAATAGTCACAAAGTCACAGAACACAATGTCTTTTCCACTGGAACTGTGGTCACTCTCCATTTTCCAGAGATTTCTTTTCCAAGAAAAGGAACGATTACCCACCAAACTGGACCCATTTTGTTGTTCTTGTTGTTGTTTGTAATCATAAGTGAAGCCAGTTATGTAGTCTAGTGGTTTCAGGGAAATGTTTTGCTTGTCGTTGGTCTCTGGATGTGTTTGGTGTTGCTATGGATGTTGTGTGTTTAAAGAAGTAAGAATGGAGTTAAGAGTGACGCCTGGAGCCTTTGTTTTTTTCTGAGTTACATTCCAGAATAATAAAATTAGTAAAATAGCAGAAAACAGTTTTTCTGTTTCTTTATACATATGCCCTCATTTACAGTGTGCAGTTTACACATATCTCTCTTTCTCCTTCTCTCCCTCTCTTTTTTCCTCTCTCTCTATGCCTTACTGGATGTGTGCATTGTTCCTCGTGTTACTGTGTGTGTGTCTGTGTCTGATTGTATGTGTGTGTTCATTTATAATAGTGATGAACTCACAGATTCTGGAATACTGGAATATTTTTATACAGTAACACCTTTCTCTCATTCCCTCTATCTCTTCCTCTCTCTTTCCTATTCTCTCTCTCTTGCCCTTTCTCTCTTTATATCCCACAATCTCTTTCTCACTCTCTCCTTTTCTCTCTCTCTCACTTACTATTTTTTCTTTCTTTTATGTCCAACTGTCTCCCTCGCTTTCTCTCTCTCTCTCTTTTCTCTCCCTCTATGTCCCACCATGTTTCTTTCTTTTCTTCTCTTCTCTCTCTCCCTCTCTCCCTCTCCCTATCTCTCTCTTTCTCTCCCTCACCACATTCTTTCCACCACAGGCCAAGAGGAAAACATGTACTCTCTTGTCAGACATAATGACAAGTCCCTTTCATTTTTATTTATTAATGTTTCCAACTGTTTATGAATCACAGCCTTTCTGTAGAGTGAAGCGCTCGTTTCGGGCCAGAGATACTTTTCCCTTCTCTGTTACACTGATACTCTGCAGACACCTGATCACCAGCGATTCTTCTGAAATCAAGGACAATAATGGGGTGAATCTAATCCCCCACCTTCTTTTGAGCATTAAGAGCCTCCATTCTTTGGGGATGGTACTAAATGATGGAACATTGCTATGAGGGTTTGATTGCTGTCACAAGACCATCAGCGAGGTCTGGTTCTAGTTCGGGTACATGTGAGAGACATTATCCAGCGAGTGAATGCGAGAGTTTAAATATCTGAGACATTTATGGCACTTTTCCACTGGCACAAGGAACCACGTTGCGCGGCGAACACGTTACCATTACAAATAAAGCAGTCAGTGCCTGAGCTGCTCAACGGCAGTGCCAAAAGCAGGTTGCAGCCGAACTTACTGCATTACTGCTATCTGATTGGTCAAAAAATATCATGAAACCAGACAGACTTGGAAACAGAAAGACTGTTCAGACAAATACAACAGTTACTACTTACATGGGCTGAAGATTACTTTCAGTGGGAGTTTTCTAACGATGTGATAAATGCAACGATGAACCAGGATATTAATAAAAAGTTAGCTAAACAATACAGAGAAAAGCCCAATAACTCGTAAAAAAAACTTTTAGCGACTGCATGGATTTGGTTTTAGGATGACGACTGGCCATGAACTTAGGAGACAACAGAGCAAAGATACAACTTCAGTGTCATCGCAGTATGGTTTAGGAACAGCATGGTTCGTGTGTGCCTGTGGAAAAGTGTATTTTGACAAAGATCTGCCTGGATGACTGGGTTCCCAGTATACAATGGTCAGAATCTTGTCAGCAGGCAAGGCAGGCAGCTGCTTGGGGCCTCCAAGCCACTAGATGGCGAACGAGAGCTGACACTTTAAACTATGGTAAAAAACTGACCCTAGGATCGCCTCTGCATACGGTTAAACTATTTATGCTAAAATACTACTTAAAGTTTGCATTTTCATGAAAAAATAACTCAATTACAGGGTTTTCCATTTTATATTCGTTTTTTTGGTGGGCCTGGAAAACTGCCCGCATTAAACTGGGTTTATTGACACTGTTACAGCTTACCTTAGGGCATATAGTGTATACATTTCCAGTACTGCATGTGTAACTATATGATTAATTATAATAATAATGGCTCATTTCAGAATAGCTTTGGGAAACTCACTTTGCAGCAGTACAAGCACAACACTCTTTTTAGATCTTTGCCTGCAAGCTTTATTCTCACAGCTCTATTTGGATGGTTATGAAAAATATGAAGGGACCCATGTGGAAAAGTTAATGACGCTGGAATTATTAAGTGTTTTGTGTGGCTGAACTGTAGCAAATACACAATTATTTCAGAATGGAGAACGCTATTAATAATGTTTAACTACTGCGAGCATGAGTGGCTTTTGCTGCGTGTAATCGAACATCCAAATTTGTACCTGTAAGAATCAGGGCATTCTTCAATTGATCTTTTCTGTGAAAACACTAATGTGTGCTGTTGAAGGCCCACAGGCACCAAGAGTGGGCTGGTAGCCTCCTCATCACAGTTTATCTCACCGTACCGACACTTCTCCAAACTCTGGACTCTATTTTGAAGCACAGTCATGCAACTCGGTCCACAGCTAGTGGAGTTTTTGGCAGAAAATGCAACAAATGCTAAATTCTTACTGTATTCAACTGTATAAATATGAAATTTTCATAAAGGCCACCCTCAGCAGGGAATTCCTGTTCAAAAAGACGTGACAGTGTCTTGGAGAGATTGAGTTAAAGAATCCATTAATTAATGATCAATGATATTAATTCAAACCTTGAGTTTGACTTGCTGTTGGTTCCATCTCCCAATTTCATATGGGCAGAATGGGTTCGGGATACACTGTGTTAGAAGACAAAACAAAAGGCACAAACAGCACAGACTTGGTTGGACGACTGACTACGTCTATGCACAACGTCTCTTGCTCACTTTCTCTCCTTGTATGAATCTGCAATTGCACAGCATAGCCTTGAAGTATTAGCATCCTAAAAACAAAAATGTAAGAAAAAGATATATAAAGAAACTAAAGCACTGGTGCTATTGCAGATTCTGGAGGAATACACTATATGCTATATACAGTACTGTACAAAAGTCTTAAGCCACGCCTATTTTCTTCATATTATGTTTCCAAAGGTACAGACTTTCTCGTATTTTAATGTGGTCTTGAAGAACAGTTTTTCAGGCTTTCTGAAGGACTTTAAAACACTCTCATTTTCAGTCCAGTCCCTGAACCTGCCCAGTTTCAGAGGTTTGTTAAGGCACATAGTGACCTACAGATGAATCATTTGAGCACTCCTAACTGATGTCCTGAACCAGGGAAGAAACAGTAGCAGGTAATGGCAGATGATCAGGTGGTGATCAGTATACTGGTGGTGCTGAATGCTAAGTGATTGGCATAATATAGCATTAACTATGTGTTTAAAGAAAAATATACATTTGGCTCAACACAAATGCAGAAACAGATCAAAGTAGCAGAATCTTCACATTAAAATTTCTTGGAACCTAGATTATTCCAGGCAATGTCATTTTGTTTATTATGTCTTCTCTTGCATTGTTATTGGCAACTACCTCTGCCTTTTTTATTGTTATGTCTGCACTTACAAACTCTAGGTCAACGCTCCTGCCAGGAGTGGGGTTATCTTTCTAATGCTAACCACTTGCTGATGCAGCACTGCATCGTCTGACTCTGGGCTCACTCTGTTCTTGCCGTGTTAATGTGGAACTGGGTGAAAGGTACGATATACAGCGTGGTGTTTTGTTTTGGTTCTTAAAGCTATGTTGAGCAAGAGCCCTGCCTAACTTTAATCACCACGCCCACTTATCCAGCCTTCATACTTTCACCATCACAAATACTGCCCCCTCTTTTGGTCGATCCTGAAGGACAGGAGAGCGTTATTTAAAAAAAGAGCTTATTAAGGTGTTATTTGTGCTTTTATCTATAATAATAGTAATACATTTTACATGAGGGCGCCTTTAAGAACCCAAGGTCACCTTACAGAGAGAGAAATAAAGACAATAAAACAATAAATTAAAATAAATAAAAACAGCAAAGCAATAAACAATACTGACAGAAGGTAACATCTGTGTTTAAAGCGAATAAACCAATTTGAACAGGTGTATTTTGAGCTGTGCTTCAAATAAGGAACGAAAATCAATGTTCCTTAAGACTGGAGGAAGTGAGTTCCAGAGTGACTAATATGAATATGATAATATGATGCCTTTCAAGTAGCACAAGGAACTCCATTAAATGGGGAAAAAGTAATAACAAAACCTCACATCTCAGAAATAGGAGAAGGAAAAAAATGTCCTAATATGTCCTGATGTGCTGGGGTTACAGCTCAGGCTTGTTGTGTTTTTAAATGGAAAAAGGGAAAAGATATGCAGGTGTTAAGAATAATGAGGTTTTGAGATGACAGTGACAAAAACCTCTTCACATTCCAGCTGTTGCTTTACTGCTGACTTGAGGTTTCAGGGGGGAGAGGAGGTCATCGCTAGCGTGACAGACGTTCCTCTGTAGACTCTTAGCTTTGTGCTACATAAAGGGGAATTTTTTTTCTCCGTATGTTAATGGAGGGTGTTTAATTTCACCTCCTCGTGCTGCGCGAGATGATCCAGGGTATCAGTGTCCCCCGGTGTGAGGCGGAATCACACAGCTTGACAGCACTTCAGCACACACCCGGAAGGCCAGGAAGCCTCTAACTCACCACCTTCTTTGTTGCGGGAAGGTCAGGGGCAGCCGAGTGGAGCGAGGAGCGAATGAGATGACATGCGGAAGCATAACGAACGGCTGGCCAGGCCGCGCTCCACCGCGCCTCGGTGCTCTGGGTGTTGGAACAGCAGATTAGCCGTAATATAACGCTAACAGAGTCACTCACTCCAAAGGGCATTCCACCGGACTCTACTCTAGTCTTTAACCGGACATCATAATCCTGAACAGTACCTGCAGTCATTTTCATTTACATGTTATCACTGTTTTTTTACATAATTCAGATGCCTTTTACATTGTACTGAAATTTCCAGATAAACAGAAATGGTCCAAAATGTCTCAAAATAAAACCATTATACATTGATCTCCCTTGCAGATTAAGGCTCTGCTTTCCTTCTCTTGTAAAGTTGCTACTTTGGGCACACTGTACAATGTTTCCACAATAAAAAAATCTATTTACATGATAAACAAATGCGTCATGAAGATAATTTAATAAAATTGTACATTTAAGCATCAAAAAGCGCAAATCATCCTATGTCCTTCAAAACATATGCAGGCTGAAGCCCAGCTTCTCAGTGAATCAGAAGTTTCATTTATAAACTGGTGGACAACACCATGGTCACTTCCTGTGCCTTGAGTATCAGGATTATGTTGCCATATGCAGGTGTAATGCAACCAAGATGCTTTTAAAACAGATCACTTAAACCGTTTCAGGAGGACGTCTAAGCTAAACATGTCCATCAGATAGTTAAAACCCCAAACCCCTCCTAGTTCTGTTACAGTGACCCCTGCTGTTCTGTTTTGAATGAGATGCCCTTTGAACCACCACCACAGGCAACGCTGCTCTTTCAGTTCATCACCTTACTATCCCACTCTGGACGGGCCTCTCAGCCCAAACAAGCTCCAGTTTCGTCTTATTGTTTTTCATCATATTGCTACAACATAATTTTAATATTCATTTTCCAAACCCTGTGTCACTGCAAACCTGGGCTTTTCTTTTGAACAGCACAGAAACAAGCTGAATTGTATATTCACCACACAGCCAGGGGTGCCGCCAGAAATCTTGGGCCCCATGAAATATTAGAATTTTGCCCTCCCCCCTTTATTAAGATAACATTACTAGCCCCTAACAGGGCTCCATGTCAGTGCTTGGGCCCCTAGAATCGTTCTAACCTTTCCCCCTCTGGCGGTGCCCCTTGCACACAGCACTAGGATTTCAATCAAGGTTCCAGGATATTCATTAGTAAACACATGTGGTTAAAATCAGATCAGGATGCAATCCAGATACGGCTCATTTGAACTGACCAGTTGTAAACAGGGCCTAACCTTATACAAGGTCAGGTTGGCTGGTGAGTGTAGACCACAGTGCACTGGGTGTGTATCACCCAGAGGCATAACAAAGAGGGAAAGAGTGATTCATATTTGGAATACCTTGCACCTGAAGTCTTGTTTACAGTTTGCATAATTCCTGGCATACATATTTTATCCAAAATTAGAGTGGGACAGATGTATGCAGATTAAAATGAGGGAGTCTGCCATACGCACAGCACAGCAAACCCAGCATCAAACACAACAGCGAAGCGCTCGCCAGAGAAAACAACATCTTTATTACCTTCTGCACTAACATTTTAGGAATGCAGAGCTAAATTACACCATGTTGGTGGGTTGTTTAGATGTTTAGCAAGATTTCTTTCCATTTGCAATCTACTCGATAGGCTGCCCTTTTAAATCCAGCAAACATTGAGGCCTAGTTTTCACATATTTTCCTGACATAAAAAATATGATGTTAAATGGTTCATTGTAGAGAAACATGAATTTCTTTACAGTGGAAGTAAATGGAACCAGTGGTCATTTAGCTATTTTATTTATTATGTAAACCCATAAGTGAAGTTACATGTGTCTTCTGAATGATTATATATGAAATGTTGATGATGGTGAAATAGTGGCAATTCTGAATGAATTCAATTTTCTCTGGGGACTACTTTGCCTCACAATGCCCTGCATGTATCCCTAAACTATGCACAGCTTTATTCATATATTAGGCACAGACCCATTTCAGAACTACCATAAATCTAATAAAAAATGCACCAAGTATTGTCTTCCTGGCCATTTTATGTACTAATTTCCAATGAGGAAGCTTTTAGAGGCTTTGTACATGTGTGCATTTCCAAATGACTTTGGGTGCATCTTTAACATTTATAATATGACAGTTATCAATAATTTTCATAGTTTCATATTCATCAATTCACATGCAGGTGTGTTTGTAGGTAGAAAGGGAGATCTTTCTTTCTTATGATTTGAACGCAACATGTAAATCAAAACATGTACATGGACTTGATAACACAGCTAACCCATTATAGTAAGACTACCCTGATAAAGAGATTTTTGTTGTTAATTAGGTTGTGGACAGTTTTTATGAAGCTATAAACTAGTTATAATGCAGTTAGCTTATTTTGTGCCTTTCTCTGACAGAATGTTAAATGTCAGGTGTTTTTTAACATGTTATGACCAATAACTAACCCTAATACCTGCTTATTAATGATGTATAAACTGTTTATTACTTAACTAAGGAACTGATTATAAATCATGTATAAGCTAGTCTTGCTGTGAAGTGGTACCGCTAATTAAATATTCAGTTATACAAACAGAGTACACTGAAATATTATGGCAAAGAAACAACAATAACATTCTTCTTCCAAAGGTTAAATAAAGTTCAGTGCCCCCCTACCTCCAGTCCCATGCACAAATACACTTCGGTTTTCTTATGCAAAGGTTGCTGTGGCTTGATTATGCTGGGGCTTACGGAGTCGACCGGGTTGAGTGTGCAGAGCGAGTCTGCCTTTAATTAGAAAAGGATGATGGGAGAGCGAGAGAAGATGGAGCTTTGGAAGGCAGAGGTTTGCACTGGGATCAAAGGACAGATGAGGGATGACAAATATCCGAGGGCCAGAGTCTGCTGGAATCCGACCGGTAGACGCGCTAACCCTGGAGTGAGATAGAAAAGGGGGAGTGGGGGTGTGGAGGGCTGCATGGAGAGGGGAAGGAGGGGCTGCATTCATCTATCTTAATGCTCACAGTCACCCCTCATTCCTCCTTCCTTGACTCATTTGGTCAAAAATTTCGAGGCCGCAAAATACAAAACAGGTGTAGTTTACCGGCACATGGCTCCTTTTGCGAGAGTCTGAGCTTTTACAAGCTTGTCCACCCCTCCCGCACCCCCTCACTTTTTTCTTGTGCACTGGAGCATGTAGTGAAGTAATCATCCAGGCATCCTACACATGATACCAGCATTTCCTCAGCACTGCCTGTTCACCTAAAGGCCATCCAGTGGAAGGAACAGCTTGATGAAAAACCCAACGCAATTTTTACCTCATCCCAAACATAGTCCTGGTTCAGTGTGTGAAGCTTCAGTTTTACACCTGGAATCTAAACTAATTAGGTAATTGCTAATGAACACTGTGCCAACCGCTTGATTAAATCATCACATGCTCACCTCAAATTGTCATTGAGTAATCTTAGATAGACCTCATTATGTGGTTTCTGACACTGCTGGACACCAGGTAACACTGTTATACACTATAATGTCCTACAGAACAGTCCTAAAAACTGTAATAGCACCCCTCCAGCTTGAATTTGTTTTGTGCTTGTATATACTGTTGGGTGTAGGTATGTAGTATCTAAAAGTGAAAGGAACCATCGGTCAGCACGAAATTCCTCCTCTGCATTTAACCCATTCACCAAGTGAAGCAGCGTGCAGCCATGAACATGGTGGCCAGGGAGTGGTGTGTGGGGACGGTACCGAGGAGCGGTGTGTAAGGACGGTACCGGGGAGCAGTGTGTGGGGATGGTACCGGGGAGCAGTGTGTGGAGAAGGTACTAGGGAGCAGTGTGTGGGGACGGTACCGGGGAGCAGTGTGTGGGGATGGTACCGGGGAGCAGTGTGTGGAGAAGGTACTAGGGAGCAGTGTGTG